>PJEM01005183.1:31045-135978 GCA_004023845.1 Helogale parvula | reverse complement strand
GGGGAGAAGCACTGGGTGTTATATGGAAACCAATTTGACAATAAACTATTATAAAAAATAAACATTAAAAAAATTTTAATAAATAAATAACAACCAAAAGATGGAACCTTCCCCAGAGCAGCCATGACTCTTCTGAATTCAGAAGCCAGAGGCTCTGGCATGACTACCAGTTATACAATTACCAACTGGCCAAGAGACAGGGTGAGGTCATCACTAGACACTCACCAGCGTCCAGGTGTCACTCTCAACCACTATGGAGACAGTGATCCCATTAAGAATAACCACTTATCTGTACTGGACACGTAGCATGCAGTAAGTCGTCTGCTAAGCATTCGCATTGGCATTACTGAATCCTCACAACAACCAGTGAGACAGGAATGTTATCACCGCAGTATTACAAGAAAGGAAACCGAGTCAAGGAGGCTTAAAAAAAAACTAGTGAAGCCACACAACTTGGAAAAGGCAGAGTGAGGATTACAAATAATGCCTAACACACAGCCCTAAAAATATTTATTTATTAGAGTTGTTAAGAGGTAGAGTAGTAAAAGAACTCAATTTAGAGTTAGATCACCTTGCTTTAGTCTTAATATGTGTATAACGCCTACTAATTAATGAGGGAAAAGATGATTACTCCAAGAGAAAGAAGAGCAAAAAATAGAAAATTCACGTTACATTTTGAAAAGTGTCTGAAAAAAAACACATATAGAATTTCAGTAGCATTCAGATACTTGAAATGTACAATGACATGATATGCTATCTTTTGCCTATCAAACTGACAAATACCTGTTAAAATTGCAATGCTGAGTGTGGGTTAAGAGTGTACTTATCAGTCACAACTAGAAAAAGTGTTGATTTATGTAACATTTCGGGGGAGCAACCTGATAATATATGTTGAAGTCTTGAGAGTGGTTTATAACATCTCTGGGAGTTTTAAAACATGGCTATAAATTCCCTGACACTCCTTCCATTAAGAGGTGGGGGTCCATAGCCTTTTCCCTTTGAAATGGGACGGGATTGTGACTGCTTTAACCAATAGAGTACAACAAAAGTGACACCAAGAGACCTTCAATTCTAGTTCATAAAGCTCATATACATCTACCGTGTGCTACTGAAATACTCGTAGGGTTCTGAGACAAGTCGTAAAAAAGTACCTTCACAAAGAGATCACCAGGCTGGAGAAGCCACATGTAGGGACAGAAGTCAACAGTGTCAGCTATGCCCAGCCTTGAAGCGTGTTCGCTGAAATCCCAGACATCATAAAGCAGACAGCAGCCATCCCCACAGGTCCTGACCGAGTTCCTAACCTACAGCATCCATGAGCGCAGTAAAATGGCGGTTGTGTGTTGTGGCTAAGCCTGGGGTTGGTTTGCTCCACAGCATTAGATAACTGGACAAACCTCTAACATTGTCGCTATTCTTCTGATATCTGTTCTAAGGGGACAATTAAATCTATGCACAAGAATTATACACAAAGGTGTTTCAAATAGGGGGGAAGAGGAAACATACATTTGAACAAGGGCTTTCTTCATCCACGTTATGAAATGTGGCCATTTAAATCAGGTTTTGGAAAACTATTTAATAATATAAAAATCCCTTCTGAACATATTTTTAAGGGGGACTTTTAAAAGAACATGGAAAGAAGTTCATTTTTGTGGGAAAAACAACAACAATGAAATATAGATATGTGTATACACACACACATACATATGTGCATTAAAATTGGATGAAAATACTCCAAAATTTAAATAGTGGCTCTTTCTGAGTTGTGATATTATGGATTATTTTTATTTTCTTCTTGGTGATTTTCTGTATTTTTAAAATTGCCTAAAATTCATAAAAGTAGTAGGCAATGTGCTAACACATGGCAGAACCTCACTAAATCTATTTAACTTAAAAAAAATCTTATTGAAGGGGCACCTGGGTGGCTCAGTCAGTTAGGCTTCCAACTTTGGCTCAGGTTATGATCTGACAGTTTGTGAGTTTGAGCCCCGCGTCTGGCTCTGTGCTGACAGCACAGAGCCTGGACCTTGATTTGGATTTTGTGTCTCCCTCTCTCTGTGTCCCTCCCTCACATGCTCGCTCTCTCTCTCTCTCTCAAAAATAAATAGGCACTTAATTTTTTTAAATATTATCAAAGGCCTAGGTTCAAATTCCAGCAACTTCTATCTTATTGTCTTTGCAAAAATTCTGAACTCTAAGTTCCTCATCTATAAAACCAAGAAAACATCCACCTCAAACTATTTTTATGAGGTTCAACCATAAAACAAATAACTAAGTTCCTAGGACAGACCCATGTACCTAGTAGACATTCAATAAATGCCTATATCAGCTAAATGATAAGCAGTCTGCACAACTTTCACACACGATGAGAATGTACATTTGAGATAAATATCTGCAGCTTCTAAGTGAATCACCAACACAAAGGTTTGGCTGCGGTTTTTACCGCGCATCTACAAGTAAGATTTGGCGGAACCAGAAACCGGTCTGCCTCTTGCTGCTCCATGCTGACCTTATTATTACTCTTGGTGACAGACAAGCACCAAACTTTCCTGCTATTCCAAGTAAATGACAAATAAATACTTGGGATAAAACGAAGAGGCTGAACAGTAGTTCATTTTCCTCTCTGGATATGGGAGCACTGTTGTTTATGAACTGTCCCCGCGGTAACTATAAAGAACCAGGGCCTTCCAGGGAGCCAAAAGGAAAGCCTTCTCTTGTCTTCTTGGTTTATCTCCTCCTCCCCAGTCCCATGGCACACTGCTGTGACTTTGTTAACATCTGTTAAGTAGAGCCCCAGGGTGTTGGATGGTGAGCCTAGGTTCAATGAAAGACCACAGCCAAAGTGAAATCGAGAAGATTATTGGGGCACTGGGTGGCTCAGTCAATTAAGAGTCTGACTCTTGATTTCAGCTCAGGTCATGATCTCAAGGTTCCTCAGATCGAGCTCCGCATCAGACAGAGGCTGCTTGGGATTCTCTCCCCATCTCTCTTTCTGTCCCTTCCTTGCTCTCTCTCTCTCTCTCTCTTTCTCTCTCTCTCAAAATAAATAAATAAACATTAAAAAAAGAAATAGAGAAGATTATCACTCACAGGTCCTGGAGGAAGTGCACAGAGCATGCCAGGAGGTGCCACATGGGTAGGTCAAGGCAAGGCGCAGGCAGAGAAAGTGATGGGACCTGGGGCACATGTCTTTATTACGGACCAGGGTCAGAGGGCCAGTGCCTTTGAGATTCCCATACGAAGATCAGATCGGTCAATTCAAAAAGAGCAGAGGTTTGGTAAGCCTCAAGGGGGTCTTATCTCAGGGGCACAAAAGAGGAAAGGCCTGGGAGACTGTTGTAGGAGCGCTGACATTTGCCTGTGATGCTGCGATCTCAGGACGGAGTAGTGACTCTTCAAGGCCCTGCGTACTGCCGGGCCACACGAAACAGATGCCAAGGCAGCAATGCCAATGGAGTGGTTTAGCTAAATTCTTAACACACATGCACATTCCTGACAAAAGTAATAAGAGGAGCTTCCCTCCATCGAGAACCCTTCTGCGCCAGGCACTGGGCTCAGCCTCCGCCTGGATTAGCCCCCTTATTCCTCACCATAATGCTAGGATGCAGGCAATACTAATCATCCTGTTTCTTCATGTGAGAAATCAGAAACAAAGAGGAGTTAAGTCACTTGCCCTAGTGAGTCAAACGCCAAAGCACATACCCTATCTCTCATCTCTATACAGATATAGGATTATTCTATCCAAAACTTGTCATGGGAGGAACAGCGTCAGACTACTTTCCATTCTTCTTTTTTTTTTTTTTAAATATGGCACGCTTCACGAATTTGTGTGTCATCCTTGCGCAGGGGCCATGCTAATCTACTCTGTGTCGTTCCGATTTTAGTATATGTGCTGCCAAAGGGAGCACTACTGTCCATTATTCTGATCACCAGGGTGACACTTGGCCCTGTACCCTACCCCAAGAGCTGCTCATTCGGGAAGGGTTATAAATAGAGAAAAAGAATAACCTCTCTTCCACTCTGACCCTCCCTCCACTCCCCTATGCCACTCTCTTTTGTAGGATCCAAAATCCTTGGACATGTCCCATTACTCTGCATCCTCCGGGCCTGGTGCACCAGCTTCCCCATCTCAGGACCTTAATAATGATTTGTTCAGCTGAATTAAAGAGGATCTACTCAGATTAGCAGTTCCCACCTAATTCTTGTCTTCCAAGGGTTTTGCTTTGGAAGAAACACACAGACCCACAAACACATACAAACACACACACACACAATGCTGAATAAATGCTGATCTGTCTAGGACACAGTGATCTGGGTCTGGAGTTAATGCATTCAGAAACCTTAATACCTGACCTTAGCACTGAGCAGAGACTGATAAATGACATGCCCTCCTCCCCACCTAGGATTTGAACCAATGAGATTCAAACTGGGAATAAGATAAGAATAAGACAGATAGCATCCAAATACAGGATCAACATTTCACTGATGATAAATTATTATCATTATTAAGCTGATATTGGAGAAATGTGATTTCTGTTGGTGGGTCAACAGGCTTCACGACCCCAAACTCCACATTAAACTTACACAAACAGATCTAGGGAGTGTTGCACCAAGTCTGGACTCCCTTCGGTAGAAGACCGCAGGCACTCTATGAGCAAGTCTTCCCCTAAAGAGAAAAGAAAGAATGGATTGCCCATACTCCTTATCTCTTTATTCACCAATAAAATTAAGCCACTCTCTCCCCTGGGGAGGAGAAAGTGAGGGTAGCCAAAGACCACAGAATCCTGGCCCTCTACCTGCTAAGACTCCGAGGTGAATGAGACCCGGAAAGTCATGACGGAAAGCTCCGGTATGACTGAGGACAGCTGATAGATTTGTAGCATTGGGTTGAGCACTTAATTATTACAAATTATTTACATTCTTGGGGCAGCTGTGTGGCTCAGTCAGTTAAGCATCCGATTCTTGGTTTCAGCTCAGGCCATGATCTTAAGTTCATGAGATCGAGCCTTGCTTTGGGCTCTGCACAGGGAGAGCGGAACCTGCTTCAGATTTTGTGTTTCTTTCTCTCTCTGTCCCCTCCATCTCTCTCTCTCAAAAATAAATAAACATTTAAAAATAATTTAAATTTCTATTGCTCTCATCTGTATAATGCACGTTTCCTTAACATCACCAATTTAAACTTTTCAGTTTTAAGGTTGTGCTGCAAACCCAGAACCAAGAAGCACATCAAGAGAGTCCTCTGAAAAACCAGCCCCACTTCTTACTGCATAATAAATACAATCCTAAAGTAGGCTGTGAGCTCTTTGAAAATACATTCTTTTACTTCATGATATTCCCTAGAATACTGCGCATATGGTAATTCATTTATAAATGTTTTCCCACAACGTAGACAAGGAGGGAGAAATGGTGAGCAAAAAATAAAATCAGAAACAGACAGAACTCACTGGCTATTCAACTTGTAACTCAGGGAGGAAGAAAATAGAGGCAGCTCAACTTACAAATAGGTTGCGTTCCAAACACCCATTCCCATGTCAGTTTAAGATGCCCCACAGAAGACCCATAGCATAGATCTTTGGACACAACAATAACTGGAGTTAAGATTCACTGGAGTTTCAGAGGGAAGCTCTAGCACCTCACCTCACAAAAAATACTCTAGTACTTCATTTCTGGACCTAGGATGGGGCATGAAATATAAAGAAATGGAGCCGAGATGGAGAGGGAAAGCAGGACTGGGAAGTGGGAGAGAAAGGCAGGGTGTCATGGGTCTGGAGACAGGGGAATAGGCAAGGGTTTTCCTTTCTCCTCCTTCCTTCTACTCTTGCATCTTAGGCCAACTCTCCTGCTCTGAATCATTCCCACTAGAACAGGTGGGAAGGCAGAGGTGGGGTAGAGGGAAAGGACAGGGGAATGAAAGGGACAGAGCAAGCACTATTAACCCACTAACCAGCCAGCCCTGGTGAGGGAAGTCTTTCTTACGTGAGGTACAGTCACTGAGCAAACACGACCAAAGTAAACCTATTCAAACCAATTTGGATTCTACCATGTTTGATACTTGATATCAAAACATAAAACCAGCTAGAAGGAGTCAGGCTTCAGTCCCAAGGCCATCCTCATCACAGACCACCTGGGAGACCTTGGGAAAGTTACTTAACCTCTGCCAGATACACAGCAATAATTATTTAGTCCATGCCACACAGAGTTCTAAGCACTTTACATGTACCATCTCATTTGATTCTCCAAAAACTATTCTGAAGAAACAGAGGGCCAAGGAAACTAAGCATCATGGACACTGATGCCACCCAAATCTTGCTTCATAGAAGAACCTGTTGTCCTTCCACTCCTAGTCCCTCAAAGATACCGTATGGGCAGACCTTGACTGAAGTCACGCCCCTTTCGGGGTGGCTCACCTCCGATGACTGACGGATCAGTGTGAGGGGATCCCCGCCCAGCTCAAGATAATTCTACAGGGCCATTCCAGCCCCAGAGCCCTGCTGAATGGCTGTCTGACTTGTCCAACTCTGCTTCTGTCCCCTTTGTCCCTTAGGTGTGGATGGACAACACTCCTGAATAAACAATCTGCATACTAAACTTATCTCAGAGTCTGCTGCTTGGAAAATCCAGCCTGGGGCACTAAGTAACTTGCCCAAGTGCCCAAGGACCCATGCTAGGGATACAAACCCAAGCAGAGTGGCACCAATGTCTGAGCTTCTGACTGCTCACTCCACTATCTTGCAGCATTAGCCATTACTTCAGACTTCTAGCACAGTCTATACACCTCCTCTTGTCTAGGCCTTTTCAGTAAGTAGATGCTTTGAGTCCAGATTTTACCTCTGAACTGCCATGAAGAATTTTAACGAAACAAGGGAGAAGCATGCAGCCTTCTTTTGGGGAGTAGATCTCATATGAATAGAATCCCTGCCAACTCCATCTGCCTCCCCTTTTCCAAAGTACTTTCAGTGGCATGCCAAGTCAGTCATGCACCAAGCAGTTAAGATTTCCTGAGCTCTCCATATGAAGATCAGAGAGAAGGAAACTGAGATCCACAGGAGACCCCCCCACTTTGGCTCTCCTCGCTGAAAACTGGGGCCATTTTAAAATCTGGTCAAAGACTGTCTACCCAATCTAAGAAATTAATACTTAAAAGATCAATTTCTATATAACACACAAGCCAACACAGTTTTCAAGTTCGGATGTCCTTCCACTTCCTTGGTATCCTCAGTTTGAATAGTGAGCTGAAATTCCATAATATAGAAAGCCAAAATTGTCCGATGTTGACTTAAACAACTGTGCGTTCCCAAATATAATACCTTGTTTTGACTTTGTTTTCTTTCTGCTTCTGCTGTGGGATTCATAGCCACCTCTTCCACTGTCCCAGTGTTTTCCTTACAAACCTGTCACACTATCTGAATCTAACCTACTTAGGAAGCAAGAGCACCTGGCTCCTCAGAGCATTTCCCTACCTCCCCCTTCTCCAACCCCATTACTCTCAATTGCCCATGTAAAGTCATTTCCAAAAACCATGAGGGGATAAATGGAAACTGATCTTAACCACAGAGAAGAAAGTGGTATCCCCTCCATTTTCTGGCGTCTGATTTTCTTTAGGGCTTTCATCTGTCATTAAAAAGTATACTAAGTTCCATGGCTACCAAGGATACCCAGGATAATCTAGCCTGATGCTTTTCATTCCACTTTCTGGTGTGTTGGTAGTCAGGATGGGACGCTACTGCAAACCCATCTCAGATCTGCTGCTCTCTGTGAGGTAACAATGTTCAATTGTCATGCTTTGCATTTTTACCTTGCCTCTGATTGTTCTGCTCATGTCAGAGATGTAGCTTTGATGCAGACATTGCACTGGAGAAAAGAGGAAAAGTAGCAGAAAGGAGGGAGCGGGATTAGTAGCTCAAAAGCTTTGAAAATCTTGATTTCATTGAAATGAAAACATGCCTTATCTACCTTCTTTAGACTTTTCTGATTGTATTAATTCCAGATGAAAAGTAAGTCAGTTGGTGTCATTTTTTTTTCCCCACACTGGTGAAGTTTTTCTACAGGGAGTCTGTAAAGGAAAACTGTCTTGCTCCTAGTGTTTCTAGGCAAAGCATTGAAGTACAATCCCACTGAAATCAAAGTGACAGCTAGAAGGCACCCATAATCACCAGCTCTCTGAGTTCTTTTAGGACTTGAATACAACTGTCAATTATCAAGGCCTCTTTGTAGACCAGACAAGTAACAATACATGCAAGGTCTAAATCAAACTTACCCAAAAACAAATCACTTACTATCCTTTCACACCTGACAATAGTTTCTAATGGCAGACCCAAGATCCAATGGTAAACTAAAATATTAGGAAATGTCATCAAAGCAACTACAAAATAAAATAGGTTAATAATTATGTTTAATGCAAAGTCATATGGCAACAGTTATCATATTTCCTAAACTAAAATGAACATATATCCAATATATGATCTGAACCTAAAAATTACTTCAATAACTCTCTACTGAGTGACTGTCATGTGCTAGGCACTGTTCTCAGCACGGCAGATGGAGTTGTGAAGAAAACGAACAGGGTGCTGCCCTCATGGCAGTTACATTCTAAAAACACTCAGATATAAAACATCAAATTCCATAATCAGAAGTGCTATGGGGAAAATGATCACCATTTGGAGACAATCACTTTTAAAGGTCTTATGGAGGATTTTAAGGATAATGAGTTCTATTGGGCAAGAAAAGAGGGCTTAATAAAATCATTTGGGCCTGTCAATTGAACAGAGGACCAGAGAGAGGTAAGAAAAAATGATCAGACAAGGAGAAATTGAGGTAAGTCTCTTCCCTACCAAGCCTTCAAGGCCAAAGTTATTTCTGCCAGGGGGAATGAGAAAAGAATCATATGACTTACAAGCCCTGGGAGGGAGATCTCATAGGATAAAACACCATTGTTAAATATGGTTTTCCGGCCGCTTGAAAGATGCATCAAGTAGAGATCTGTGATTTTCCTACCTTGATACTTAGTACTATTTTACTTAAATCTCCTTTTAATGTCTCATCCTTTCCTCTTGGCCGCTGTGGCTTGTAATCACAGTAGAAGTAGGATAGGCAGTTTGGGATACTATGTCACTTGGATGATTTATGATTGGGACAACACAAAGGAAAGGAGAACCGATTTTTCTCTCTTTCTCTGTAACTACATTTGCTAAGCATCTTTACCCATTCTGATGGTTTTATCCATCATCAATGTCTAGTTCCAAATATCTGCATCCAAGTGCATTTTGTAGATGCCACGTGAGTGTTTAAAAGTCATCAGGGCCAGCAGTGGACTCATGGTCTTCCCCATGCCCTGAAGACTGCTCCTCTTCATGTATTTTGTATCTCAATGAAGGGCACCACCCTCATGTCCCATGTCACCAACCACTCAAGAAAAACTACAACATGAACATACAGTCACCTTTAACAACACTTGAGAACCATAGAAAGACAATGCTGAAGGAAATTTTAAAAGACAAAAATAAATGGAAAGACATCCAATGTTCATGGATTGGAAACTTAAGGTGTCTATACTATCCAGAGTGATCTGTAGATTCAATGGAATCCCTATCAATGGGCAGTCATAAAAAGTTGAGAAAGAGAATAAATTAGAGGTCATATCATCACAAAAGATCTTTAAAATAAAAACCTTAAAAGGCTTGAAGACTTGACTGGATGACAGGAAATGAGCAGGAGTGAAAAATGGCTGCTGATCTTGACATGTGAGACTCTTTAGCCCTTCTCTCCTGATGTCTGAGTTTGGGGTGGGTTCAGGTGTGGAAAGAGATTAAGGGAGGACATCTCCACATCTACTTCCTTGCCCCACCCAATTTAAATCCATTCTCCTTAGCCATTCTATTTTTTGCTTTCATCTTAAATGACATTGAATTTTGCTATCTTCTGAGCTATCACCAACTCTGGTCAACAAAAAGTATAGTTATAGTCTCTGTTCCTAGTTATTTATAAATATATTGAAAAATTCAATCCTCAAAATAGATGTGTTCAACATGTACTTCCTTTCTCTCTACTTCTTAAACTGAAAACAATATCCCATCACTAACCACCCAATGAGCTGTTAAACATTCCAGGCTGCAGCTGTTCCACATAATGGGGAGAATGCCATAAAATGCCTTAAGAGAAAATGTACACTTCAGAATAATATGGAATATGGAGAAAGATGGAAAACTAACTCTTCCTACCCCGAGGGAAGAAGACCTATAAGACTACATTGCGCTTCCAGTAGACAACTTAGCAGGACCCGCACAAATGATTTTGTACTAACAACAAAGAGCTCCCCAAGTATTTCCCTCAGTCCATTGAGCAATATGCCCCAAAGCAACCCTGACCTGGAAGGAGAAGGAAGGAGCCTCGAGCCAGGGGACCCTTGAATCTCTGCTTTCATGTAGTGTATTTCTTATAAATGACCTCTGCTGCTTTGGCTTTATATGTGGGCACTCATCCTTTATAAGCAAATACAATTGTGAAGCATTTTCCTCTGTGTACAGTTAGATAATGAATTCTTCCTGTTGCAAAGTGACCTCAAGAGCCCGAGACCTCATTTCATTTCAATTTGTGCCAATGAAACGCTTGACAAATTGCTTTTTAGATTCATGTATAACTTTGAATTTTATTCCTCAGCATTGCTGCTCTTCTGACAAGGACAAATCAGGCTGTAGGATTTGTTCCCTATCCTTTGCTGGGCTGGCGATTAGAGGACCAGCTGGGTGGGATCAGCATTGAATATTTCTCTGTGATTCATTCACTTTGAGTACAAGGACTACAAAAATCACAAAGTCCTGGATAGGCTCAAATCACCAAATGATGATCAAAGCTTACTTTTCAATAAGGAAGCCTCCAAAAAATGCATACACATGAAGAGTGCGGTTTCAGGAGTATTCTTTAAATGTTAGTCATTCCTTATTCTCTAATACAAATAATTTCACGTTTCTAGTCAGACCTTTTGTTCTATGAGAGACATAAACCGAATAATGTTTCTGCTGGCGCTCTTGGCACTGAAGCCCTCCTGCTGGAATCCTGTCATTCCTTTTTTGAACACAAGTGATAAACCAAATTTGCACGTTGTTGAGCTAAAGCCCAAGTCTTGAACCTGAGCATAATGCAATCGCGTTCGGAGACATGCCTGTCCAAACACTACAGTAACTGCACCAGGGCCACTTGGATTAGCTACCATTCGCTCATCTCTCCTCAGCCTGAAATTATTTGAGCTTCACCTACTCCCAACTCAAATTATCCTATAATTGCTATTCATATTATAGGGTTTATATCAAAAGTAGCAACTGTACCAACTGGCACCCAGACATCAGGGACACAGAATTAATTGGCTATTACTTTGTCCTCACCTCATATGCTTTAATCATTGTTCACAGGATCATCTAAGGAAATAAAAGTTTGCCTTCAGTCTCAAACTGTATCAAAGGGATCACCTAGCACGTTCTTCAGCATGAAGTGCTCCTCAAAGTCACAAAGCTTTCCTTTGAAAAACTGCCACGTTGTTGGCTGTCCAGAAAATATACCTGCATAATTTGTTTCTTGCTTTGCAAGAGGAAATACCAAAATTACATAATGACCGTCAGGCATTATTTTGAATATTTCTGTCTAAATTGTTTGAAAATCAAAAGCTACTTCCAAACTTTCCAAAATTGACATGGGGAAAAAAAAAATAACTCACACATGATCCTAGGCTGGTTATGAATTCCTGCTGTCTCCAAACTAAAAATTATTAATGCCTACTTTGTCTTCTTCATAAAAGACTGTTTAAAAATCAAATTATACAAAAAAAAAAAAAAGGAGTACCTGGGTGGCTCAGTTGGTTAAGCACCCAACTTCATCTCAGGTCATGATCTCACGGTTTGTGGGTTCAAGCCCTGTGTCAGGCTCACCGCTGTCAGCACAGAGCCTGCTTTGTGTCCTCTGTATCCTTCTCTCTCTCCCTCCTCAGCATGTGCTTGCTCATTCTCTCTCTCAAAATAAAATAAACATTAAAGAAAATTTTTAGAAAATGAAGTTAGGCAGATTGGAGCGGGTTAAACAGGTGATGGGGATTAAGGAATGTACTTAGGATGTGCACTGGGTGTTGTATGGAAGTGCTGAATCACTACACCGTACACCTGACACTAACATTATACCCTATGTTAGCTAACTAGAACTTAAATAAAAGCTTTAAAAAAGAATCAAATTTTGAGCCTCTTTTCAAATATAAAAGCTTTAAAATCTCATAAAAATGATCTCTGTAATTGTATGTTTATTACACGTAGTCTTTCAAACCGATGATGGCGGTTTTCAGAGGGCCAGGAAATGGCAGGAACAATGAGCATGGGGTCAAGATCCTCCACCCTGACACCTTGTGTCCCATGTCCTGTGGCAAATGTTTGGCCTCTCTAAACTTGAACTTTCTCATCTTTAAACATGGGGATAATTGGATTTAATTTCCAACAGTATAGTGGAACAGATACTGTGAACAGCCTTCCTACTGACCACAAAAAAATACTGAATAATATACAATAAGCACCAAAAAAATTTTTTTTAATTCATCAATGATCCAGCAAGCAAAAAAGGACTCTTCAGAGTAGGAAAAAAAAGAAGTGGAAGCTGGAATCCAGAAAGGTGAGCAGAGCTCTAAGGAAGGTTTTCATGCTGAGGTCATCAATTAACCCCATGACTGTAACCCTCAGTTTTGAAAGAAAGGAAACAATCCTAGAGCTGTTTAATGGGAGATAAGTTGGACTCCACGGGCCTATTTAAGAGTAAAATAGAAATGAACACTTCTTTCAGAACGGGACAGAAAAAAAACTTAGCTTCTCAACCTGGACATCGGTGTCCTCTGTACCTCGTAACCACCCACCACCTGCATATGCATCTGGCCTGAGTTCTACCACTACTTTGGGATCAAAAAAACATCAACCTATTCACTTAATTTCCTACCTAAGTGGTGTCATCAAACATCCACCATAAACAAACACAAATCCTTTTGGATGAATGTGCATTTTCCTCGGACTACAAAAATAAATAACTCCTATCAAGCAACTTTTGGGGGGATATAAGCTCACAATCCATCAAATAATATAACAAAACACACAAAAGACAAGAAGTCAAAGAAATCAAACCTAAAAAGATCTGAATTAAACAAAAGTTATTCAAACAAAGTTAAACTAAAATTATTGAGTTTGGATTAGAAAATAAAGACTTTTAATAAATTTAAAGACCAGGCTGCCTAGGTGGCTCAGTTTGTTAAGTGTCCAAATCTTGATATTGGCTCAAGTCATGATCTCACACATTGATGGGATTAAGCCCCATGTCAGGTTCTGCAGTCTCAGTGTAGAGCCTGCACGGGAGTCTCTCTCTCCCTCTCTCTCTGCCTCTTCCTTGCTCATGCAAAGTATCTCCCTCCCTCCCTCCCGCCTTCTCTCTCTCTCTTTCTCACTTTCTCTCCCTCCCTCTCTCTCAATGAATAAACATTTAAAAATAAATAAAACATGTTTAATAAATTGAAAGCTATAAAAGAGAATACCTAAAATAATGAGAAGAAAGTAAATATAAAATAAGTGAAGCAAATTTGAAAAAATAAAACTTTGAGAATGAAATTTTTAATTCTTGAAATTTTAAAAGCATGCATGAAATCAATGGAAAATTAGACACAGATGAAGAGAGAATCTGCAAACTAGAAGACATATTTGAAGATACTCAAACTGCAGCACAAATAGAAAAAATAATCCCAAAAAATAAATTAGAGGTTAAAAAGCATAGTAGATAGAATGAAAAAAGTCTACCATATTCTAATAAGATATCCAGCAAGATAGAAATAAATTATAAAAGAGATAAGATACATAAAAAGAGAGAATGCCTGAGAGTCTCCCAAAGTAGAAGTAAGATAATAAATGAGGCTCAGCTATTGCAGTGAATGCCCAGAAGGATTAGATTTTAAAACATTTATACATCAGAGAGAAATATGAAGATATTAAAGAGGAATAATATATTGAAACAAGTAAAGAAAATACAGATTATTTACAAAGAACCTAGCATCAAAATGATGGCAGATCCTTTGATACCAACAATGGGAGCCAGAAGACAGTAGAACCGTATCTTGAAAATTCTAAAAGAATAGAACTGTAGGGGGGTCCTAGGTGGCTCAGTTGGGGAAGCATCTGACTGGCTAAGATCATGATCTCATGGTTCATGGGTTCAAGCCCTACATCAGCCTCTGTGCTGATAGTTCAGAGCCTGGAGCCTGCTTCACATTCTGTGTCTCCCCCATTCTTTCTCTGCCCTTCCCCCATTCATGCTCTGTCTCTCTCTCCCTCAACATTAAACTTAAAAACAATCTTTTTTTAATGAATAGATCTTCAGGGGAGCCTGTGTGGCTCAGCTAGTTAAGAGTCCAAATCTTGATTTTAGCTCAGGTCAGGATCTCACAGTTCATGGGTTCAAGCCCCATGTCAGACTCCACGCTGAGTGTGGAGTCTGCTTGGGATTCTCTCCCTCCCTCCCTCCCTCTGTCTCTGCCCCTCCCCTGCTCATATGCTCTGTCTCTCTGTCTCTCAAAATAAATAAATAAACTTTACAAAAAAAAAAAAAAGAATAGAATTCCCAACTAAGATTGTAGAGTAAGTCTCCTTTAAAAAAAATTGAGGGTGAAATATAAATATTTACAAACAAAAAAAAAATCTGAGTTTGGCAATATAGACCCTCTCTAAAAGGAAATTCTAAAGGACATACTCCATGCAGAAAGAAAAAACAAAACAGTCAGAAGATCAGAAGTTTAAAATGGAATAGTACAAAAAGAACAGGGCACATATGTGGACAAATCTCAAAAACTATGTAAAATAACAATATTATCTAAATTGAAAATAAAAAATGAAATATAGCCCAACAATGGAGTATAAGTCAGAAGGGAGATAACTGAAACTGAAGTATCCGCAGGTTCATGTATTATTCTGGAGGAGAGGAAAGATACTAATTTTAAGCAACACTAAGCATGCATTTTCCATCCACTTACTAAAACAAATAGACCGTATAACTGGCAAACTAGACTATGAAGGGGAAAAGTGAAAGAAGGAAAGAGTGAATCCAAAGAAGACAAAAAAGGAAGAAAAAAGATAAAAAAAGAAATATAGAAAAGTCAAGGCAAACAGAAAGCATAAAGCAAGTTGGTAGAAATAAAGGCAGAGTTTCTATTAGCACAAGGCCTTTACTCAGAGGATAATCTCTGACCATGATGCCATTGTGTTAAATATCAACAAAAGAGTGCTAAAAGGGGGGCGCCTGAGCGGCTCAGTTGGTTGAGCGGCCGACTTCAGCTCAGGGGCATGATCTCACAATTCATTGGTTTGAGCCCTACATTGGGCTCTGTGCTGATGACTCAGAGACTGGAGCCTGCTTCTGATTCTGTGTCTCCCTCTCTCTCTGACCCTCCCTCACTCACACTTTGTGTCTCTCTCTCTCTCAAAAATAAACGTTTAAAAAAATTTTTTAAGTATTAAATGGAAAATTTCACAGGTGTGAAAATTAAAAAACATACTTTTAAATAACATGTTAGTTAAAAATAAATCACAAAATGTTTAAATTATTGTATATCAAAATACTGTGTGTCAAAATATATATGATGAAGCCAAATGGCACTTAAGACAGAATTGTATATCTTCAAGAATCTATATAAGAAAAGAAGAAAAGCTGAAAATTAATGAATTTATAAGCATCTAATTACAGAATTTGGTAAAAAGAACTCCAACCACACTCCAAAGAATGGATAGAATAAAAGGCATATGAGATCAGAAATGAACAAAATAAAAAAAAACCATAAAATCAACATGGCCAAAGTTGGTTTTTTTAGAAAAGACATAATAAAAGATCTTAACATGATTTGGAATGAAAAAGTAGAAATAATAGTAACCCAACTAAAAAGGGATATATAACCCCTGGAAAAATTATAAAAGAATACTATAAAAAGTTTCTGCCTACAAATGTGCATCCATAGGTAACATTTAAATTCCTAGGAAAAAATGTAACACACCAAACTCAAAAATATGTAGAAAATCTGATTTACCACAAGCATTAAACAAGTCAAATCAATAGGTTGAAATATCCCGAGAGCATTCCATACAACATCCCATATCACAGATAAAGAAGTCCATGTAACAGTTTCACCACTTGCCCGAGGTCAATGTTACAGTAGCTCTTGATATGTAGATGTCTATACGAAGTGTGGGGTTAGTGCACTGCGTATGTTTCATGAGTCTAAGCTGGAAGACATTTCTGCCTTCAACAACACTCACTGGGAAGATTTTCCAAAACATAAGATCAGTATGTCCCTATGGGTACAGGAAAAGAACAAGGATGCCCACCTGGAATCCCCAGACAGGTAACTATAGGGGACTACACACAAGAGTTGCCCATGAACCTTGTCTTCGCTGATCAACTTGGGAAATTTTTCACGTACATATTTTTTCTAATTGTGTTCAGTTTAAGGGAGACTGTCTCTGTGGAGACCTATTACTTAAAAGGTGTTTTTGTTTTTAACATTTATTTATCCTTGAGAGATAGAGACAGAGCATGAGCGGGGGAGGGGCAGAGGGAGAGGGAGAAACAGAACCTGAAACAGGCTCCAGACTCAGAGCTGTCAGCACAGAGCCCAACATGAGACTCAAACCCACAAACTGCTAAATCATGACCTAAGCTGACATTAGGCACTTAAACTGACTGAGCCACACAGGCGCTCCAGTGACCTATTACTATTAAAGAAGTTTCATAAAGGACACTAAATAATCTGACCATGAAAAAAATCTTCCAAGAAAACACCAGCTAGATACGTTTACAGCAAAGCTATTTTAAAAATTACATTCTGACATTAACTCTGCCACATAAAGAAAAAGGGAAAAATTCCCAATTCATTTGATGAGTCTAGAAAAAACCTCAATGACAAAAGCAGAAAAGAACAGCACACCTTGTGAATGCTAGGCCAATGTCACTCATAATTGCAGATGATAAAAATCTAAAATAAGAATAATAATTAACAAACAAAATCCATCAATGTATAATGACAAGATAATAATGAAAAATTTGAATTTATCACAGAAATTCAAGGTCGGTTTAATACTTAAAAAATTATAACTCATTACACGAGCAGAGTAAAAGTAAAAAAAAAAAAAAATCATGTTGTGACAAGCTAAATTCCCCAAGAGCAGACATTGCAGCTGAATTTGGGGTGTGGAATGTTTATGAGAATGACACACCTCTAGTCTTTAAAAACAAGAAAGAAGAGGAGGGACCAAGATGGCAAAACAGCATGGAAGTTTATTTTGCGCCTCTAGTCCCTGAAATGCGGCCAGATCAAAACTCAACCATCTTGCATACCTAGCAAACTTACCTGAGGATTAACACAACAAACTACACAGCCTGAACCACAGAACTCGGCAGATACACAGCGCGGAGAGGTAAACTGGGGGAGAGAGAAGCTGCGGAGGGCAAGGAGCTGTTTTTGCCTGCGGAGAGAGGGCGGAGATGGGGGACAGTACAGGAAAAGCAACCCCGCCCGAAAGCAGATGGAGAGAAAATGGAGTAGAAACAGCTGCAAGGGACTGAAAAAAATGGGGAAAGGAGAGGGTTTAAATTCCATTAAGGCTCTATAAACAGTGGGAGTGCAGAGTCTGAAACTGCAGTTGATACCTCATGGTGCCCCTGTGGGAAGGACGAATCCCCAGGAGCAGACGGCGAGGTCTGAGGGTCCTCAGGCTACACAGAGAGAGGGTGGCGGTTCTCCTGCTGGGAGGACATTTGGTAGAGGCTGCGTGGCCTCCCCAGAAGCAAAGGCCCCAGAGGACGCTGGAGAACAGCCACATTCTCTGGTGTTGGAACAAGGATGTTAAGGCTGAAGCCTGGCGCCAGATGTTGCTGTGATTTGCCATAATCCCTGAAATGCTGCTGCTACATGGTCACGTGAACTTTTCTGGGGCAGCCGGTGTCTCTGGGGATTGTCAGCAGTGTGGCCTCCTGAATGTTCCTGGGGGGCAGGCCAGCATCCTGCCAATGCTCAGCGAAACCCTCCCACTGAGGGTCAGAATGGGTCAAACCTACAGTCACTCAGGAGCAAGAGGTTGATAGGCACAGCCCTATCTGCAATAAAACTCGAGAGGGAGGTGCCGCCTGGTGGCCTGGTGGCTGGGTCAGGGACAGTGTAGAAGTGAGGAGTGGATGGATGCTAGAGACAAAGGAAGGATGCTTGACTGCCAGTCTGGGAGAGCACAGAGCTCTGACACTAGAGACTGGGTAGTTGGGTGATGCCATTTTCACCCTTTCCGCACATGCCCGTACACATCTACCCTCGCCACAACTATCCACCCCAGGAAGCTAACCAGCGCCATCTAATGGAGAATGGAGCTATTACACTAAGCCCTGCCCAACAGGGCCAACCGCGCTCTTGAAACACAGGTGTCTCCACCTGCTTAGTTTAGGTACTATACAGGGCTTCATAGCTCGACTTCTAGGGGAAACCAGATGTAATTTCAAACATATTTCATTCTGCTCGCTAGTCCATCTATGCATTAGTTTTCTTTGTTTCTTATTCTTGAATATAGAAAGAGAAAAAAATTATTTTTATGTTCCATTTTTATTAAAAATATTTTTATTTTTTCTACTATTTTTTTACTTTTTGTAAATTTTTAAAAATATATTTCACTTCCATCATTTTATTCTATTTTTTTTATATTTATGTTTTCAAATTTCCAAACGTTTTCCTTTCTTATCCTGTTTTCTTTTATCTTTCCCCTTTTTCTCTAATCTATCAAACTTCTTTCAACAACCAGACTAAATCACACCTAGGACCTAGCATCCTTTATTTGATTCTTTTTTGGTAGTTTTAATTTTTTTTATTTTTATTGTTTTTACTTTATTATTTTTAAATATTTTTTATAAAATCATATATTGTGTTTTATTTGTTAAATGATATCCAATTTTAATGTAATGTTTTCAAAGTACACAAGTCATAAAAACAGAGATTCGGATATGTAGAATTCTATGACTTTAATAAATTAGCTCTTTGGTTTTACTTTATCCTTATCCATATTTATTTTTAACAGTCAAAAATATACAATCTTAATATAGTTGCTATTTTATTCTCAGCTTATTCATTTAGTATGATTTCACACATTTTCTCAGGTTACTCCATTTTTCACATTAGAAATTATGACATTTCAAAATGAGGAAATGAAAGAATTTACCCGAAAAGAAGGAAAAGGAAGAAATGACAGCCAGGGACTTAATCAACACAGACACAAGCAAGATGTCTGAATCAGAATTTAGAATCATGATAATAAGGATACTAGCTGGG
Organism: Helogale parvula; assembly: GCA_004023845.1. Taxonomy (NCBI): domain Eukaryota; kingdom Metazoa; phylum Chordata; class Mammalia; order Carnivora; family Herpestidae; genus Helogale; species Helogale parvula. Next base: position 116,621 of record PJEM01005183.1, on the reverse strand, counting down.
GTTGGAAATAGATTAGAATCCTTTTCTGCAGAGATAAAAGAAGTAAAAGCTAGTCAGGATGAAATAAAAAATGCTCTAGCTGAGCCGTAATCCCTAATGGATGCCACAGGGGCAAGGACAGATGAAGCAGAGCAGCGAATCAGCGATACAGAGGACAAACTTATGGAGAATAACAAAGCAGAAAGAAAGAGGGAGACTAAGGCAAAAGAGCATGATTTAAAAATAAGAGGACACAGTAACCCATTAAAAAGGAACAACATCAGAATCATAGGGGTCCCAGAAGATGAAAAGAGAGAAAAAGGGATAGAAAGGTTATGTGAGCAAATCATAGTGGAAAACTTCCCTAATCTGGTGAAAGACACAGACATCAAAATCCAGGAAGCACAGAGAACTCCCACTAGATTAAAAAAAAAAAAAAACCCGAACATCAACAAGGCATATCATAGTCAAATTCACAAAATACTCAGGCAAGGAAAGAATCATGAAAGCAGCAAGGGAAAAAAGTCTTTAACCTACAAATCAGGTTTGTAGCAGATCTGTCCACAGAAACTTTGCAAGCCAGAAAGGAGTGGCAGGATATATTCAATGTGCTGAATGGAAAAATATGCAGCCAAGAATTCTTTATCCAACAAGGCTGTCAATCAAAAGAGAAGAGATTAAAAAAAATTTTTTTAACCAAAAAAAGACAATAATTAAAGGCGTTTGTAACCACTAAAACAGCTTTGCAAGAAATTTTAAGAGGTCTCTCTGAGAAGAGAAAAGATGAAAAAAACAAAAATAAACACAAAAACAAACAAAACAACAACGAAGGCCAAAAGCAACAAAGACTAGAAAAGACCAGGGACCAACAACAGGAACTCCAACTCTACAGGCAACACAATGGCAATAAATTCATATCTTTCAGTACTCACTCTAAACGTCAATGGACTAAATGCTCCAAAAGACATAGGGTAATAGAATGGATAAGAAAACAAGATCCATCTATATGCTGTTTACAAGAGACCCATTTTAGACCTAAAGACACCTTCAGATTGAAACTAAGGGGATGGAGAACCATCTACCATGATAATGGTCACCAAAAGAAAGCCAGAGTAGCTATACCTGTATCAGACAATCTAGACTATAAAATAAAGACTGTAACAAGAGATGAAGAAGGGCATTTTATCATAATTAAGGGGTCTATTCACTAAGAAGATCTAACAATTATAAATATTTATGCTCCAAACATGGAAGAACCCAAATATATAAATCAATTAATCACAAACATAAAGAAACTCATTAATAATAATAACAAAATAAAAATAGGGGACTTCAGCGCCCCACTTACAGCAATTGACAGACCATCTAAACAAAAAAATCAATTAAAAAAACCAATGGCTTTAAATGACATACTGGACCAGGTAGACTTAACAGATATATTCAGAACATTTCATCCTAAAGCAGTGGAATACACATTCTTCTCCAGTGCACATGGAATGTTCTCCAGAATAGATCACATATTGGGACACAAGTCAGTCTTTCACAAGTACAAAAAGATTGAGATGATACCGTGCATATTTTCAGACCACAACCCTATGAAACTTGAAATCAATCACAAAAAAAAATTTTTAGAAACATAACAAAAGACAAAAGAACATCCTATTAAAAAATGAATGGGCTAACCAAAAGTTAAAAATGAAATTAAAAAGTATATGGAAGCCAATGAAAATGATACAACCACAGCCCAAAATCTCTGGGATGCAGCAAAGGCAGACATCAGAGGGAAGTGTATAGCAGTCCAGGCCTTCCTAAAGAAGGAATAAAGGTCTCAGATATACAACCTAACCTTACACCTCAAAGAGCTGTAAAAAGAACAGCAAATAAAACTCCAAACCAGCAAAATACAGGAAATAAGATAGATTAGAGCAGAACTCAATGCTATTGAAACCAACCAACCAACCAACCAACAAACAAAAAGTAAAACAGATCAATGAAACCAGGGGAGATCACAACCAACACTGTAGAAATACAAACAATAATAAGAGAATATTATGAGAAATTATATGCCAATAAAAGAGAGAATCTGGAAGAAATGGACAAATTCCTAGAAACATATAAACTACCAAAACTGAAACAGGAAGAAATAGAAAATTTGAATAGACCCATGACCAGTAAAGAAATCAAATTGGTAATCAAAAATCTCCCAAAAACCAAGTCCAGGGCTGGATGGCTCTCCAGCAGAATTCTCCCAAACATTTAAAGAAGAGTTAATGCCTATTCTTTAGAAAGTGTTCCCAAAAATAGAAATGGCAGGAACTTCCAAACTCATTCGATGAAGCCAGCATTACCTTGATTCCAAAACCAGACAAAGACCCACTGAAAAGGAGAAATATAGACCAATTTCTCTGATGAACATGGATGTAAAAACCCTCAACAAGACACTAGCCAACTGTATCCAACAATACATTAAAAGAATCATTCACCACGAATTTAGAGATCATCCAATATCCGCAAAAGAATCAATGTGATCCATCACATCAATAAAAGAAAAGACAAAAACCACATGATCCTTTTAATATATGCACAGAAAGCATTTGACAAAATACAGCATCTTTTCTTTATAAAAACCCTCAGGAAATTAGGGACAGAAGGATCATACCTCAAGATCATAAAAGCCATATAAGAGGGATCAACCACTAATATCCTTTTTTTTAAAGTAGTTTATTGTGAAATTAGTTTCCATACAACATCCAGTGCTCATCCCCACAAGTGCCCTCCTCCATCACCTCCACTTCTTTTCTCCCTCCCCCTTTAACCCTCAGTTCGTTTTCAGTATTCAATAGTCTCTCAAGTTTTGCCTCCCTCTCTCTCCCCAGCTCTCTTTCCCTCTTCCCCTTCCCCCTTGGTCCTCCATTAGGTTTCTGCTGTTCTCCTGTTAGACCTATGAGTGCAAACATATGGTATCTGTCCTTCTCTGCCTGACTTATTTCGCTTAGCATGGAAATTGTTTTTTAAACTTTATTTATTTTTAAAATATTTATTTATTTATTTCTCGAGGTCCATCCACTTTGCTACAAATGGCCATATTTCATTCTTTCTCATTGCCATGTAGTACTCCATTGTGTGTATATATACACACACCACATCTTCTTGATCCACTCATCAGGTGATGTACATTTAGGCTCTTTCCATGTTTTGGCTATTGTTGACAGTGCTGCTATGAACATGGAAAACCCAGCAGACTCCACCAGAAGCCTTCTAGAACTGATCAATGAATTCAGTAAAGTTGCAAAGTACAAAATCAATGTACAGAAATCAGTTACACCAAAAATGAAGCAGCAGAAAGAGAAATCAAGAAACTGATCCCATTCACGACTGCATGAAAAACCATAAAATACCTAGGAGCAAACCTAACCAAGGATGTAAAAGACCTATATGATGAAAACTATAGAAAACTTATGAAAGAGATTGAAGAAGACACCAAGATATGGAAAAACATTCCCTGTTCATGGATCGGAAGAATAAACATTGTGAAAATGTCATTACTGCCCAAAGCAATCTACACATTCAATGCAATCCCCATCAAAATTGCACCAACATTCTTCTCAAAGCTAGAACAAACTATCCTCAAATTCATATGGAACCACAAAAGACCCTGAATAGCCAAAGTTATATCGAAGAAGAAAAACACTAATATCATCCTTAATGGGAAAAAACTGAGAGCTTTCCCCCTTTGATCAAGAACACAATGAGGATGTCCACTCTCACCACTGTTACTCAACATAGTATTGGAAGTCTTAGCCCCAGCAGTCAGACAACACAAAGAAATAAAAGGCATCCACATTGGCCAGGAGGAAGTCAAATTTTCACTCTTCACAGATGACATGATACTCTATATGGAAAATCCAAAAGATTCCACCAACAACTGCCAGAACTGATCCATGAATTCCGCAAAGTCGCAGTACATAAAATCAATGCGCAGAAATCAATTGCATTCCTATACACCAATAATGAAGCAACAGAAGGAAAAATCAAGGAATTGATCCCATTTACAGTTGCACCAAAGGCCATAAAATATCTAGGAATAAACCTAACCAAAGAGGTAAGAAATCTATACACTGAAAACTATAGAAAGCTTATTAAAGAAATTGAAGACACACAAAAAAATGGAAAAATATTCCATACTCTTAGATAGGAAGAACAAATATTGTTAAAATTTCAATACTACCCAAAGCAATCTACATATTCAATGCATTCCCTATCAAAATAACATTTTCTTCACACAGCTAAAATAAAAAATCCTAAAATTTGTATGGGAACAGAAAAGACCCCGATTAGCCGAAGCAACCCTGAAAAAGAAAACCAAAGCTGAAGCCATCACAATTCCAGACCTCAAGATGTATTACAAAGCTGTAATCATCAAGACAGTGTGGTACTGGCACAAAAACAGACACTCAGATCAGTGCAACATTAAGGAATCTACTCCTAAAATCATTGTTGTACTATATGCTAACTAACTTACATATAAATTTAAAAACAAATTTAAAAAAAAAAACAAGAAAGAAGAAAAAAAATAGAATGACACACCTGTGGAAAGAAAGAGACAGAGGTGCCTGGGTGGCTCAGTGGGCTGAGTGTCCAACTCTGATATGGGCTCAGGTCATGATCTCACATTTTATGGGATGGAGTTGTGTGTCAGGCTATGCATTCAGCCTGCATAAGATTCTCTCTCTCTCTCTCTCTCTCTCTCTCTCTCTCTCTCTGCCCATCCCCTGCTTAGTTGCATACTCTCTAAATATATATATATGTAGGAAGGAAGGGAGGGAGGAAAGAAGGAGGGAGGGAGGGAGGAAAAGCAGGAGTGGGTACAGAGACAATTCACACTGCAAGGTAGACCCTACGAAACAGTGGCCAACTAGCAGAGTTATCCCTCATCAGAGGGAACTAGGCCTTCTTCCCTCATCTCACCAAGTCACTGGACACAGGCTGCTCTGTGAAGGGGAGGAGCCTGGGCCAGGACACAGCACAATTCTGACTGACAGAGGCCCTCTGCTTCCTGCGTGCCTTTAGCGAGAGCAAGTCCTTCTGCGAAGATGTCTCTGGCTGCATTCTTCGTGCCTAACACACACCTCAGTAGATGAAGAAAAAACCTTCCATAGAGTTCAACAATCTCTTTGATATCAAGAAAATGTAATGCAACCAAATTGAGGATTACTTCCTTAACATGATACAAAGAATCTACAAAAGGCTTAGAGAAAACAAATCATACATAACAGCAACACTGAAAACAATTCCATTAAAATCAAGAATAATACAAGGATACCCATTCTTACCACTATTGTTTTCTTTGCCGTGATGTGCTGGAGGTCCCAGTTAGCACATTATGGTAAAGAAAATAAATAGATAAGGACTGGAAAAGAAGAAACAATCTGTCATTATTTAAAGATAATTTCATTTTCCATGTACAAAACCCAAGAGAATCCGATGAATCATTAGTTTTGCAAAGTAGCTAGACAGAAATCAATAAATATAATTCTAACATTTTACTTTGTACACACACAAAAACCATTTAAATAATGTGTTTTTTTAAAGACACCATTTATGATAGCAACGAAAATATAAGGTTCCTAGAAATAAAGTTAATAAGAGATACATGAGATCTTATCTGTAAAATAAGTAAAACTTTATTAAATAAAATTAAAGATCTAAATCAATAGGGGTGGCTGGGTGGCTCAGTAGTTAAGAGTCTCATTGGGCTCACATATTGATCTCATGGTCTGTGAGTTCAAGCCCTGCATCAGACTCTGTGCTGACAGCTCAGAGCCTGGAGCTGCTTTGGATTCTGTGTGTGTGTCTCTCTCTCTGTCCTGTCTGTCTGTCTGTCTGTCTCTCTCTCTCTCTCTCAAAAATAAACATTTATAAAAATTTAAAAATAAAAAAGATCTAAATCAATAGACAAATATAATATTTCAAAGTTAGAAATACATGAAATCATAAATAAGTAAACTCTTAAAATGAGCTCAGAATACTTAATTCCAAAAAAAATCCAGGCTTTATCTAAACCTTCTGAGCTGCATCTAAAGTTTACACTAAAAAAACAAAGATCAAAAGTAGCCAAGATTATTCCAGAAGAATGTAAAGGGATGCCCCACCAGATATCAATACGTATTACAAAGGGAACACTATGAACTTGAAACCAGAAAGATTTCTTTAAAAAGGCATACACACACACACACACACACACAGAAGTCATAAAAAATTAATGGTTTTGACTAAATTTAAATTAAGAACTTCAGGCAGAAAGATACCATAAAGAAAATAAAGAGACAAGCTATAAACTGAAAAAAATTTGTAACACATAGGACTGACCAAGGATCCATATTTAGAATATATAAAGAACTCCAAAATTAACTAGAAAAACACAAAAAGTGGGGAAATGGGGGAAAGACAGGAGCAGTCACTTAGAAGAAGTGGAAACACAAACATCTGAAAAGATGTTCAACCCGAACCTCATTAAGTGCAAATTAGAACCATAAAGAAAATACTATTTTAGGCCTGTTGGAGAAGCAAAACTTACAAAGTCTAAAAATGTCAAAAGTTAGCAAGTATTTAAAGTAACAGAAATTTATACACTGCTAGTGCAAATATAAATTTGTGCAACTGCTTTGAGAAACAATTTGGCATTACTGCATATACGTGTATTATATATACATAATCCCTATAATCCTAAGTCTCTACATAGAGTATTCTCCTAGCTAGCTGTGGCAAGTAACCTATAAAGTTACTCTAAATAACGTTTTCTGTAATAGGGAAATAAAGGGACCCAGCCCCCCTATTCATACCAGTAGACAGGAAGACAAACTGTAGAAATTTTAATCTATAAAATGCTATAGAAGTAGTACCAGAAATAAGAAATAATTAATTACAGGTGTCCCCATCAAAATAGATAAATCTCCAAAAACTACAAAACTCATCAAAACTATAAGCCAAGAAGACTAAATACGGCATAATTTGTTATACATAAAATTAAAACCTGCAACTTTGAACAACAAAGTTTTACATATTCAAAGAAAGCAAAAAGAATAACAGACACGAAATTAAGCATATCAGCTTTCTCTGAAAGGCCAGAAAGGTGGATGGGATACACAAGGGCTTTCAAAATACCGAAACTTCCATATCATTTTTTTAATATTTATTCTTATTTTTGAGAGGGGGGAGGGGCAGAGAGAGAGAGGGAGACACAGAATCTGAAGCAGGCTCCGGACTCTGAGCTGTCCGCACAGAGCCCAACGCAGGGCTCGAACTCACAGACCGTGAGACCATGACCTGAGGTGAAGCAGGCTGAAGTCGGATACTCAACTGACTGAGCTACCTGCGTGCTCCTGACAAATTTCGTATCTTAAACTGAGCAGTGCTCACATACATGTGTGATGGTGCTACTTTTGATATCTTCCATATATACTGTAGTATCTCTTTGTATCTACTCAGCATTTAATAAAATTACTTATATGGGGTTACCAACACTTAGCCACCTGCACGTAGGGACACTGTGATACTGTCTGATGGTGTTGCGATGTTGGAATCTGTTAATTCTATCATAGGCACAAATTAGGAATATACAAACACACGTACCTAACATTAGATACACCCGACTCCTAACAATGTATCTCGTCAGCTGCAGTGCTTGGACCCTGAGTCAGGAGAGCTTCGATCAGGAAATGGAAGGATGGATTAAAAGGAGAGAGACTGGCCCACATATTGGAGAAATGAAGAAATATGAACACAAGCGACAACCTGGAAGAGTCAGAGGCTCTGAGTCCTAGACGGGAGAAGCGCCAGCTGAGATGAAAAACTCCAGCAACTCAGGAAATGCCCCAGTGTGGCTCCAATGCAGACGGGTTTCAGGCCCAGGAACCTACAGGAGTGGTCCTGCAGAGGGACAGGGATCTGCGGACACCAGGAGTTAAACAAGAAAAAGCTATAAAGTAAGATTAGGCTATACACAGAGGTAAGGAGGAGAAAAGCATAAGCCAGAAAGGGCCGGAGTGCTGTATGGAGGCCCTCCGACATTACATGTCTGGGGTATTTTCAGTCAACAACTGACCATCACATGGCCACGTGAGAAAGGATTAAGTTTATTTATTTTGAGAGAGACAGACATAGCACAATCAGGCGAGGGGCAGAGAGCAAGGGAGAGAGAATCCCAAGCCAACTCTGTACCATCATAGAGCCCATTGTGGAGCTCAAACTCACGAAACTAGGAGATAATGACCTGGGCCAAATTCAAGAGTCACACACTCAACCGAGCCACCCAGGTGCCACAAAAACAGAAAATTATTATTAAAAAAAATTTTTTTAATGTTTATTTATTTTTGAGTGGCAGAGACATAGACAAAGTGCAAGCAGAGGTAGGGACAGAGAGAGAAAGAGACACAGAATCTGAGGCAGGCTCCAGGCTCTGAGCTGTTAACAGAGAGCCTGATGTGGGGCTCGAACTCACACACTGTGGAATCATGACCTGAGCCAAAGTCAGACATTTAACTGACTGAGCCACTCAGGCACCCCAAAAAACATATAATTATTAAGGTAACTTCTCAAGCTATAGTCTGAAAAAAGCAAAACACAGGTAGTACACCAATGATCTTGGCCCACAGAGTGCTCTAATTGGTCTGCTCTCAAGGTTCTTTTCTTTTCTTTTTAGTTTTACTTTGGATTAGTTATGAACATTTAAAACCTAGATTTCCAATATGAACTGAAACCAGAAGGTATGGCAACACAGGGCCTGGAATTTTTTTTTTTTTAATTTAAATCCAAATCAGTTAACATATAGCATAATAATGGTTTCAGGAATAGAGCCCAGTGATTCATCACGTACATAGAACACTCAGTGCTCATCCCAGCAGGTGCCCTCCTCAATGCCCACCACCCATCTAACCCACCCCCCACCCACTGCCCCTCCAGAAACCTCCAGTTTGTTTTCTGTATTTAAGAGTCTCTTACAGTTTGCCTCCTTCTTTGTTTTTATCTTTTTCCATCCCTTCCCCTATGTTCATCTGTTTTGTTTCTTAAATTCCACAAATGAGTGAAATTATAGGATATTTGTCTTTCTCTGAGTGACTTATTTCACTTAGCATAGTACACTCTAGTTCTATCCACGTTGTTGCAAATGGCAGATTTCATTCTTTTTGATCACCGAGTAATATTCCATCATAAAGAGCCCAAATGCCCAGTGACCAACGGATGGATGAAGATGCGGTACATGTATACAAGGGCCTGGATTAGGAAAGGCCAACAGTCCGCTAGACTAGAGCAGCCGCTGCCTGATTGGGTGTGGCAGCGCTCTGTGGCTCACTGACACCAGGTGACACCATTCACTCCTGTTCCCTGCTGTTCCCTGTCAGCACTGGACTTTTGTAACCTCGTCTGTACCTTTGGGAAAACAAGAGAGATGACCATAGGAGCAAAAATGAGTCTCCTGGGGCATCTGGGTCGCTCAGTTGGTTAAGCATCCAAGCCCTGATGTTGGCTCAGCTCATGATCTCACAGTTTGTGGGCTCGAGCCCTGAGTCAGGCTCTACGCTGACCACACAAGGCCTGCTTGGGATTCTCTCTCTCTCACTCGCTCACTCACTCTCGCTCTTGCTCTCGCTCTCTCTGCCCCAACCCAACTTGCACACATATGCTCTCAATCTCTCTCTCTCAAAATAAATAAATCAACTTTAAAAAAAATGAGTCTCCTGATGCGGATGCTTAAAGGGAGGGAGGGCAGCCTTTCGCTCTAACGTGGAAGCAGTAGGAACAGGCTATATTGAATTCTCCCAGTTTGTCTTAGGGTTTTAATTTTATGTGCATACTTTTATCATTTCCACCCCAATCAGAGCAATAAAATAAGAATACATGATTACATAACAGTTTTATTTTGAGACATTTGATGCCCCTGTTCAAGGTTTCGTTTTTCTTGTTGTTATTTGTTTTGACCTCACAAACATCTGCCCTAAGCTTTTCTTGTTATTGTTTGTATTGACCTCATGAACACCTGCCCTGAGCAGCTGCTCCTCAGGGAGCCGTCACGGATGACCACAAGCTGGAGACTGGACACAGGGAAACACATACGGCAACAGTTCAGTGCACCTGTGGTCTGCATGGAAACTAAAGGCAGAGCTGGCCCAGCCTAGCAGGCAGCCACGCAGAACAAGGAGGTCCTGGAGTTAAAACGTAGGAAAGATCAGTGATCGGGGAAGTGTTGCAATACTGACTATAACTGCATGTTAAAGCAGAGCTACAGGAAGAATGAACGGTAACGTTTGGATCTTTCCGGATATACAAACATTCCCAGCATTCGCCGTCCCTGGAACCAGAGGTAAGTTTGGCCTTTAGAAAACCAAATAATATAAATGCACCTTAGAAAACACCAGGGCTGGGGCACCTGGTCGGCTCAGCTGGCTAAGCGTCTGACTCCTGACTTCAGCTCAGCTCATGATCTCACGTTCCCGAGTCCAAGCTGACAGCGGGGGAGCCTGCTTGAGATTCGCACTCCCTCTCTCCGCCTCCCTCACCTCCACTCATGCTCTCTGTCTCAGAATAAATAAATACATTTTTTAAAATTATTAAAATAAAAAAATACATCAGGGCTGAAGAAAGGAGAATGGGGAGAAGCAAATACAAATTATGAAGCCTTGTTGATAATACCTCCTTGCTGCTGTGGCAAATTGGTATAAACCCAGACTTGGGCGTGACTAGAAACCCAACAAGGTGGTTTTCATGGACTATTTGTATTTCAATTCATGTCTCCCTGTTGCTGGGAGGCTCCCAAGTTTTTCCACTGGAGCCATATCCACTTTAAGTGACCCTGCCGAGTAATACCATAAAACAAAGAACAAGAGAATGACCTTCTCCCACAAACTAAATTCTCCATGGTTCTACATTAGGCACTCTATAAAATTCCAAAAATTTGAATGGTCACCCATTAAATTAAGGCAGCAAAGTATGTGGAGCATCTCAGTCTACAGAAGCATCAGGGTCAAGTGGCATTTCTTCCTTCCCCTGCTCCCCTTTAGAAGTTGAAAGAAAGCAGCTACTGGAGCACATAGTCTACTGGTCAACCCAGCAACAGCATGTCTGTATGGCTAGTGACAGGAAGAGAGAACTATGTCAAGAATCAGATGACTCAATCTGTAATCTAGATCAGCTCTGCCACTTAATGGGTACGTGATCTTGGGCAGGTCATGTCACCTCTCAGAACCTCAGTTTAAACATTCTTAAAGTGAGAATAAGAAAAACTGAGTCATGAAACTACCAGGGTTGTCGGAGAATCCAAAGCATGAGAACACATTTCAGAAGATCGTAAAATGCTTCACCCGTGTAGAAGACCATCACTGGACCATTTCATGTGATACTTTGTCCTCATGACAAGTTCACTTTGGTTGCTTGATAGGAAAGCACAAAACAGGTACAGAAAATCCAGTATCAATTGTCCAGAAGAAGACTATGGTCATAAAACAGGTGTGACGGTTAATTTTATCTGTCAATCTCACTGGCCACAAGGTGTCCAGATTAAACATCATTTCTGGATGCATCTGTGAGGGTGTTTCAGGTTAACATTTCAGCAGGTGGACTCAATAAAGGAGACTGCACTCCCTAGGGTGGGCAGGCATTGTCCAATCCACAGAGGCCTACACAGAGCAAAAGGCAGAAGAAGGAATTCATCCCTTTTTCAATCTGCTTCACAGCTTGAATTGGGACATCTTATCTTCTTCAGTCCTGGGGCTGGGACTTATGCCATTTGCTTCCTGGTTCCCAGGCCTTTGGGTACAGACTGAACTGCACCAGCTTTCTGCAGTCTCCAGCTTGCAGATGGTGGGACTTCAGCCCCCGTAATCACACAAGCCAACTCTTCATAATAAATATCTCAGACCACCACTCTGTCGTAATATCTATCTGTATACACACACATACACACACACACATGCACGCACTATATATATATATATAGTTATAGTTATAGTTATATATATAAACATACATATAATTATATATATACATATATATATAAGTAATGCACTATATCTCTATCTCTATCTATGTATAGTGCATTAGTTCGTTCGTTCATTCGTTCTGTTAGTTCCGTTTCTCAGATGAACCCTGTTCTCCATTTCCTCCCACATTAAGACATTAAGACCCAGGATTACGCATCTACTAAAAACATCATGTAAAGCATTATGGAAAATATTATTAGTTCTATGCTGAATTAGATCTCTTCTGATAGCCAAAATTCTACAAGTTCCAGTTTGGATGTGGAGCCAAGAGTAGTCACATACCCAGTCCGGAACCTTCATCAAGCATCTCAGAAGTCTTCAGAACAAGTGTCACTCTTTTAACTACGTCAGACAGTGCACTACCCGGCTAGATTGGACCTTAGGAAGAATCATCAAGTGAAAACAAAAAGAATTAAAAGATACTTCTTGATCAGATGCTGGCCTTCAGTGTATAATGTGCTTTGGCCAAGATTTTTTTTTAATTTTTTTAATGCTTTATTTACTTTTGAGAGAGAGAGAGAGAGAAAGAGAGAGAGAGAGAGCGTGATCAGGGGAGGCTCAGGGAGAGAGGAAGACACAGAATCTGAAGACAGGCTCCAGGCTCTGAGCTGTCAGCACAGAGCCCGATGCAGGGCTTGAACCCACAAAACACGAGATCATGCCCTGAGCTGAAGCCAGACACTCAACCCACTGAGCCACCCAGGCACCCATGTCCAAGATATTTTAAGTGCCTCATTTAAAACACTGACATACAAAGGGGTGCCTGGGTGGCTCAACCAATAAAGCTTCCAACTCTTGATTTCAGCTCAGGTCATGATCTCAGATCATGATCTCAGGGTTCATGGCTCTCTATGCTGACAGCTCAGAGCCTAGAGTCTGCTTCAGATTCTGTGCCCCTCCCCCACTTATACTCTGTCTTTCTCTCTCTCTCTCTCAAAAAAAAAATAATAAACATTAAAAAAAAAACCCTGACAAACACAAAAATTTGAAATGATCACTATTTGCAAATCTTTGCTGCATACCTGAATTTTAAAAATTTGATTAATATTTTGATATATGCAAAAAAATACATGCGAAACATACATGTTCCCTGGAGCTTAACAGTAAAAAAGAGCACACATAAACCCAAAATCCAATCTAAGAACTAGAACCTGCTCTGGTAATAGGAGTAGACAAAATAAAAATGATAATGATTTAGGATCTTGCAATTCCTGGTGCATCCAGGTGGCTCAATCGGTTAAACTTCTTCTGACCCTTGTTTCGGCTCAGGTCATGACTTCACGATGTGGGTTTGAGCCCTACATCAGGCTCTGTGTTGACAGTACGTAGCCTGCTTGGGATTGCCTCTCCCCCTCTGTCTGTGTTGCTCCCCTGTTTGGTCTCTCTTTCTCTCCAAATAAATAAACTGAAAAGATTATATATTTTAAAAAAGATCTTTTAATTCCTGAAGGCCACCACTGCAAACATCTGAGGGCTGGGGATATCCTCGAGTCGGTGATAATTGTGTTCTCACACTCACTTGTGTTTTCTTTTATCCCTTTCAGGGGCATATGAGTTTTAAAATAAAAACGGCCAGATGAAGAAAAGCCTAATAAATCCAAGAAATGGTTCTCCATTGACAGCACTCAGACACCACTAATGGACCAGGTGGTGAGATATCTTTGCACAAGAAAGACACAAAAAGCAAGTGCCACCTTCACCTATTAGGAAAACAAAAAGTTTGTGGGCAAGAACTCTGTACGTGACATGACTCTAAAACTCAAGGTATCTTCACATTTGAACACAAATTGAGAGCCAAGCTTACACCGGACAACTCGGTCGAGTATTGTACATTCCCCTTTTCTGCAGGGAGTATGTCCCAAGACCCCCAGGGCAGGCCTGAAATCACAGAGAGTACTGAACCTTATATCTGCTGCGTTTTCTCCTATGGGTATGTGAGGACCCAAGTCTAAACCAAACAGGCTTTAAGTTCCCCCTCTAAACTAGAAGGTCTAAGGTTCAGTTCCCCGAAACCAACAGGCAGTTACACATTGCCTAGAGCAAGAGAGACCACCTTCGCAGCACCCAGTCAGGGAAGGCCAGCTACCCCTCCCCACATTCCTAAAGGTGAGGCCTGCAGATGGGAACTCTAGATAGGACCCTGTTACCTAATGTTAAAGTTAACCCGATAGTCACCGAATAAGACCCTGAACTCGCTCTGTAATTGGTTAATTTCAAAGATACCCTACATGTTGTAATTGGGTCCCGCCAAAAGTAACGAACACCCTGGACAATGTGTATGGTTAGAGCTACTGCCAATGCTGTTGTACAATAATGATTGGATGTCACAATTTCTTGTAACTCCCCCTTCCCAAACCCCATGAAAACCCTACTCAGCCCTTGTTCGGGGCTCTCAGTATGGATCCACTGCGCTGGTAAAGTCTGTGAGCCCGAACTTAGGCCCGGCGAGCCTAAGCCATAATAATAAATGCCCTTTGCTTTTACATGCGTGACTCGGTCTCCCTGGTGGTTTCTGGTTTTGCGGATGATGTTGAAAACTTGGGCATTACAGGTAGATGCCTATGATAAAGTTTAATTTATGAATTAGGCATAGTAAGAGATTAACAACAGTAACAATAAAATAGAACTAATAATAAAATAGAACAATTACAATATATTATAATAAAACTATGTGAATGAGAGAGAAGGGCTCTTGCTCTCTCAAAATACCTTACTATGCTGTACTCATCTTTCTTCCTAGGATGGGGTGAGATGATCAAATGCCTACACGATGAGATGAAGTGGCACAGGCGTTGTGATGAAGCGTGGGGCTACCAGCATCAGCCCTTATTTCAGATGCTATATCAGTAAAAACCATCTGCCTCCACATCATGGTCGATTGCAGGTAATTGACCCTGAAGAAAGCAAAACCACAGATAAGAGGGGACTATTGTATTTTAAAATCTTGATTTGCAAACTACTCTCCATAAGAGAGAAATTAACTCAGGGCTACAAGCTTCAGTAATTGAAGGAGAGATAATACTGAGGCACAACCCTCACTCTGATTCTAAACTTTGTCAGTCTTTGCTGCTCAGGTGTGGACGGCAACATACTTAGGTCTTTTCTTAAAGTGAACACTTCTAGATCATAGGCACTGCTCTGAGTGGCTCTGCTTCCCTTGACCGATTCACCAGTTCTAGCTCCACATGAAGGACACACCACCAATGTCAGTACATAGATCTTAGAGCAATAGAAGATCCAAAAGACTACAGGCAAAATTCAACTTGTGTGACCTTGAGAAATATATCCTCATGCACTTCTATTTCCTCCTTCAAAGCATGATAGAAGAAGACTAGATA
This sequence comes from Helogale parvula, assembly GCA_004023845.1. NCBI lineage: Eukaryota > Metazoa > Chordata > Mammalia > Carnivora > Herpestidae > Helogale > Helogale parvula. The sequence continues at coordinate 101,269 of PJEM01005183.1, read as the reverse complement.
AGTTCCTAAGTCCATTCCAATCCTAAAATTCTGAAACTGCTCTTGATTCTAACATTGAATCTATGCCTTTATGTTTTTATGATATACCACAAATTCTTCTGTGCCATCCTGAGATCTTAGATGAAACAAAGCTTCCCACCATGTCTGCCTTGCAATCTATTCTAATTTAATCCTTCTCTTGCCTAACTTCCAAGGGGTCTGTGGTCAGGTTGAATGCTACTGAACCTGAACCAATACCCAAAACAAAAAAGGAGACCATGGCAAAGAATCTAGCATCCTTATGAGTAATTTTTCCCCAGCACAAAAACAAAGTTCACCCTTTTTTGTTCCACATGACAAACATACAATCAAGCAGTGCCTCTTATCCGTGTGATAAGGCCACTTTCTACTAAGCCTTGTATGAAACAATAACTAATTAACTCTACTCTCAAGGCCCTTCAAGTTGAAGTAATTTTATTCTACTAAGAGAAAAATGTTTCTCTTGAGTCTATTCTTAGAAGTGTCAAATCTTCTTCACAATGAATACCTTTAAACATTTTGAATATCAGAAAACAGACTTTAAATACAATTTACAGGATAGGTTTGGAAAAACGCATGTTAATTCCAATTAAAGTCAAACAGCCCCTCCTTCCTTCCCCATCTCCTTCTGCATCTCATGGAAGAAGTTCATACACACGATGGGGGAGGGCTGTTCCCAGGAGCCTCTGCTGCAGGTGCGAGATCCAGCTAACTATAAACACTTCTCGCTTGAACTTCTGATATTTTTATATCTGGATGATTTCTCCCCAACCATGAAAATTTCAGTTCAGTTCACATAAACAGTGAGCTGCTCATTAATACTAATTAGAAAAAGAGGATGAATCCAGAATAAAGGGAGTTGCTTCTCAACTAGGCCCAGCATGGCGCCACATTCAGAAGAAAAAAAAAAATTAAACTTGAAACACAGAAAAAAAGGAAGGCAATTTAAATCATTAGTCCCGTCCCTTGAAAAACACCGAGGGGATGACTACACATTATGCTCAACAGCCCTTCCAGCCATTTGTACGACAGCCCTCAGGACGTCACGGCACTTGTCCCAACCACTCTCCCAGTCATCCTCTCGGGCCCCCCAACAAACTGTCTCAACTTCAGCCCAAACTGGGTCTTCGCTCCCCATCAGTCAGGACTTCTTCGAGCTAAGCTTTTCTTCCAATATGAATGCTTTACCCATTCCATTGTAAATTGGATGCAAATTTAACCTTTCTCACTTCCTTTTGATTCCCATTTCTATCCATTATGCTTTCCACCAAGGCCCAGACCCATTGCTGCCATTGACAGCAAAAGACCCTTTCTATTCAGGAGATGGGGGACTGAGAAACTGTGAATATTCATAAACCAATGCTTTCAATTAGGTCCCAAAGAATGAACAGTGGCGGGTCGTGGTCTCGGAGCACTTGGGACTCCTTCCCACCCCTTTCCACATAGTCCCTTGTTCAGATGTGTCTTAAACAGCTAAGTCATTACAGTCAGACGCACTTGCAAGAGTTCTGGGGGCAAGGAAGCGACCATCACCCCGCTGCTACTTCTGCTGACCAGAATGGACAAGGTGCTGGAGGTTTTGTGGCCAGCACAGGGTCCCAGGGTGGCACGACAACTGTGGCAGCAACAGAAGCCATAGCTGGAGAGGTTTCCTGATCTTGGGATTGAAGCCACAGTCGAAACCCTTGAAATAAGTAGACAAAAGGCAGACCCTAAATTCTGCTCCTTCAAATCTCTAACTCCCTATATTGAATCCTTCTAACTGAAATACCAAGAGTGGTTGCTGTGCTCTAACATGACTCGACCAATAGTAGGAGTTATAAAAAAGAACACAGCCAAAAGCAAGGAAGGAAAAGTAGGGATTTTTCTTCAGGCATTGTGGGGATCAAGAAAACTGTGACATAGTAAAGTCGGTATCAGCCATCAGGAAAATGCAAAACAAAGCCACAGGGAGGCATCATTTCCTACTCACTAGGATGATTAGATAAAAATTTAAAAACAGACACAACAAGTATTGATGAGGATGTGGAGAAACTGGAACTCTCACACACCGCAGTAAAAATGTAAAATAGTGCAGCCACTTTGGAGATTAGATGGGCAGTTCCCCAAGACATTAAACATAGTTACCTTATGACCTGGCAATTCTGCTTCTAGGTTTTCACTTCTAGGAGAGGTAAAAACATATAACAACACAAAAATGTATACATAAATACAGAAGTATGATTAATAATAGTCAAGAAGTGGAAATACTGTAATATTAGATAATCAGTGATAATTAGATAAATGAAATATTTATCTATAAAATGAAATATTATTAAGCATTAAAAACAAACATATACAAACTTGAAAACAAAATGACCGCATACTGTAAGATTCTGTTTATATGAAATGTCCACAGTAGACAAATCTATAGACTTTGAAAGTAGATTAGTGGTTGCCTAGGGATGGGGAGATAGAGACTCGGAGAATGACAAATAAGGGGTGCAGGACTTCTGTGAGGAGTATTAAAAATGTTCTAAAATTCTAACGGGGGTATGCACAACTCTCGAAGTTGCTGCAGCACTTTGGGGATCCCCACATGGGAAAGCTGGGTAGGGGTAGGTTTAGTTTGGGATCAGTGGGATAATTCATGTGGTTTATAGTCATCTCCATGCATCTCTTGCACCAGTTACACAATTCCACAGTGCCAGGCGGTAGAGGCCACATTCACATTGTCATGCCCCCTCTAGCCTTCCCAATTTATGTGTCCTCTTTCCCCCTCAAACCTCTCCTTGAACAAAGCTTAAGAAGAAGGACTGATGTATCTTCATCTCCCTTTCTATAGAAAACTAGAATTGTTATAAAAATACAAGCAGAGTATGCAGCCAAAATGGGTCATGAAGTTTATTAATAGTAGTTTTGCATTATTTTCCAATTATGGGAGGTTTGGAGTACTGGCCAGCTTTTTTTAAATGTGTTATTTCCTTTGATTTTTTTTTCTCTTGTTCTAAATGAGCATTCATATCTAATTAGCACCTAATAGTAATGCTTTTAAGTGTAAAACTAAACTTTTCCTTTTTTTTATCCTTTTTTGAAGTTTATTTGTTTATTTTGAGAGAGAGAGAGAGAGAGAGAGAGAACTCATGGGAGGGGAAGAGAAAGAGGGAGGGAGAGAATCCCAAGTAGGATCCACAATGTCAGAGCCCAATGTGAGGTCTGATCCCATGAACCATGAGATCATGACCTGAGCTGAAACCAAGAGTCAGACGCTTGACTGAGCCACCTAGGTGCCTCAGTGTATATTCTTTTTCTAAAAGAGAGTCCACAAAACTATCTCTTTCTCAACCACAAATTCTTCAGCCATGAAACTTTAAAGAACATACTTCACATGGTAGTAGATGTTATATACTTTTGTGATGTAATCATTCATATGTCTAAATAGCATATATAAAAATATTCTCAGAACCTTAACCTGAAATTCCTACAGTATCATGGGGAAATTTTCAGTAGTAGGACTTTCAAATGAGTAAAGGGACTTAATTTTAAAACTACACTGAAAAGAATTTAGATAGATAGATAGATAGATAGAATGAGTGAACTGGAACCCCACCTCACTCTATACACAAAATAATTTGACTCCCAAACTAGAAATCATAAACAAAAATAATTAGTAATTTGAGTACAGAAAACTTTTAAAAAACCTACTTAACCAAAATATAAACCGTATAACAAGATTAAAAGCAAACCATAGACTGAGGAAAATCCTTGCCATGTACCTGGCAAAAAGATAATCTTAAATTCTAAAAAATGACCACAATTTAAAAACTAAAAGACTAATGGTCCAAAAGATATATGAACAGAGCATATGAATAGGAAATGGAGAGAAGAGAAAATCCAGGATACAGAGGAAAAATTAATGCAAATTAAAGAAACCATGACATCCCACTTTTCACCCAGTAACTGTTACTGTTTTTCTAGGAGCTAAGAGTATCTACATTTGAGAAGAGAGGAGAGACATGCTCACATCTTTACAGAGGGCGATTTCACTCTGTATGTCAAGTTTCCACATGTATATGCATTTTGATCCAGTAATTTCATTCTTAAAAATGAAGTCTAAGCAAACATTGTGTATAAAATAATTATACAATAGCCAAAACTCCATCAGCGATTAGTTAAATAGCCTACGGTCCTTATAAAGGAATATAATGTGTGCTGCAACATGTGGCATCTATAAATACTCATTATGAGTTTGGCATTGTTTTAAATCCATTGCATATATTAATTACCTCATTTAATTTTCATAACAATGCTAGGAAGCAGTTACTATTACTCTCTGTATTTTACAATCGGGGAAAATGAGGTACAAAGAAAACACGTAACTTGCCCAAAGTGAAATCAGCCCTTGGACCCAGGCAACCCGGACTCCACCTGCAACTCTCTTAACCATAATGCTAAATGCTGAGTTACACAATTATTAGAGCAGAGGAGTAGGGTAGATTAACTCTCAGTTTTTGATAAGAAATTCCCCCCTCAATATTAGTAATGTTTACTTCTGAAGAATATGATTATGGGCAATTTTATTTTCTTACCTTTATTACACTTATTATCTAAATTTTCAACAAGAAAGGTAAACTTTAATAAAGGAGAATGAGATGTATGTTCTTATGACACATTCTTTTCATTCCTTTCCTATCAACAGGTAAGAAGATACTTGTCCTAAAAACCAGCCTTATTTCCACCAAAAGAGAGACCACTCCTTTAAAGAAATCCCAAGTATTATTTTAAATATTTGCTACTTAATCTTCAAAGCAAGGACGTCCACCCCTCTGGATTTCAATGTCCTCTTTCACATAAAGAAGTAAAGGTGAATACAGTGGAGATAAAACTGGGGAAGCGAGTCAGACGCATGGTTTTAATCTGTCATGAGCTAGTAAAAAACTCCATCTCCTACAGAAGTTGTTTTATTTACTCTAAAACTTAAATTCAGAAGTTTAGAAATTCTATTAAAATCAAAATGGATCAAAGGGCCAGATGTTGCAGCTAGGATGACTAATCAAACAGAGCTTGGGTAATGTGTGCTCCACGCCTTGCTCGACGGGAAGTCATTACTCTAACATTAGCTTTACAGTGTTTAAACAACCATTTCATTATATTTTTTTCTACCCTGATTAAATTTTCTCGGCATTTCTAATGCATCATTACATCTGCATTGCATTTAGATAATGCACAGCATTGCTACCCATTAAAAAGTCCCTATTTTCTTTCACCACCTTAATAAATCCAATTTGACTTTATTTGCATAAAGTTTGATAAAGAGTGATTAGTCCTCTTATGAATAGCATAACTTGGATGGAAACATCCCATCTATCACTTGGCCAAAACAGTTGTCCACAAAGTTATAAGTGGACCCCCAAGCATAGCCACCTAAAAGCATATGAGGTAAAAAAAAAGTTGTAGCACGAATATTATTGGAGAATTACTGTCCATGCTTTCTGTGACTGCCGAGGGGTGGGTAGGATCATCGTGGGACCATCTAAGGCACTCTGCCTCTTGTTCCTAAATATGTAGCCCGAGGACTTCCAATAGAGAACAGCATCATGAATAACAAACTCACATTTCTAGCCTTCTGCTTCAAGATTCACATTCGCCCTCAACACGCGGTTCGAGACGCCGGACATTTTAGCCCTTGCCCAGGTAAATGGACTGGAAAGTAATCTCAGGAAGATATTAGCCAAGATGAAAACCTCAGCTAGGGGATCAGACATGCCAGGCAATCACTTATCGAAACTCAAACTGTGCTAAGTTCTCAGAGGAACTTTTTTTAAGCACTGCAACTAAACGGATCTTGTTGGTGAGCTATTATGCGGTGACATTGATTCCACCTTTTGAACTTAGGGATTTGATAACAGAAACTCAAAACCAGTAAACAAGTGCCCTTGGAAATCAAGAGGAAAGGAGGAGGTCCTAAAGAAAAAGAGAAAATCAGCTGAAGTCAATTCACCATATGCCGCATGTGCACTAGAGACGCTGGTATTGGGAATGAGGTGGAGAGAGAAAGCCCTCGGCTAATTCTTGTGACAGAATGAAGCATTGCAAAAACAAATTCCACCAGGTGTTTGGATTCTCCCTCATGAGATAATGACTCACTGTTCAATTCTGTGTTGCTATTCATTTGCCAAAACATCAACCACCAGTTTTCACTTCCATGGTGGGAAAATACTGTGTATTGCAGAATTTACTAAAACCAAGTTCAGAGACATTATTCAGAGCCCCGAACCTTCCGACATCTCTCTCTTCTGTTTTCCCTTCTCCACAACTGTCCTCAGTTCTCAAGGACCCCCATGGGGCCTCTGTCTACAACTCACTTCGGAGTCCCACTCCTTCTACTCCACTTCATCCCATCCTTGCTGAACCAGGTATGAATCCCAACGCAGTGAGAGTAACTACAACATTCTCTACTCAGTTTTGTAGAACTTAATGTCTACCAGGCTGATGAACATTGATAGGCAAAGGAGTCAAGGACAGGTTGCTTGTTCTTAAATGATAAAAACTTGTACAGAGATGAACTTGGCTCTAAATCTAGCCAACTAAGGAAATAATAGCGGAATCTTTAAGCTATGAGAAGTCTAAGAATTATGAGGGTGATATAATTATTTTTGTTCTCCTCCAGGTCAGAAAAGCTAGAAATCCTATCTACTCGCTGTGACTAATGGCCTTTCCAGCTCCAGCACTCCATTTCTCTGGGATGTGTGATGATGGGCTCTGATTACAGGTGTATTCTTTTCTTAGCTCTCTTCTCTTTCTCAACTTGTCAAAAATAAACAAAAAAATCTTTTTTTCTGTTTCAGTCAACTAGAGTAGTGAGTGCTTTTATTTGTTCTCACTCAAATTATTCAGTGAGTAAAACCCTCATTTCAACATAACTGATCTCATCTGTCTGTAAAGAGGACAGAAATAGGATTGATCAATACACCCAGTAAGTGAGATTGACTGATGGCGAGATGAATGTTAACTCCCTGTGAGAAAGGCCAACCCTCCCACCAGTCTGAGGCTCTGAAACCATTCACTCTTTTTCCTTGGATGTAGCCATTTTCAGACATATTTCAGATATGCAAGGACATCAACCATATCGCTTTAACTTGGATCTTACCTTGCTCTTTTGATTCTGAAGGCTACTAAAGAGGATACAGACATAAAAGAAAGGGCAACTATTCTTAAGTTTACAATTGAAAATATAGATTCAATTTTTATTTAACCTTTGTAATACATGAGTATTTTGACTGAGCCACAGTTGAAGCTTTGCATGGACATGTGGCATTAGGCAATATAATTTCAAAGACGTCTTCAGTATGTTCCAGTCCAGTGGTTCTCAAATCGTGACTCAATGACCAGCAGCATTATATCACTTGAAAATTTATCAATTCACTGGCTCCATCTCACGACTACAGAATTAAAATTCTTGGGGGTGGGTCCAATAATCTATGATTTAAACAGCTCTCCAGATAATTCAGAACAAGTCAAAATCTGAGAACCAATGCTTTAAGCTAATAAATTACCAAGCTGTCATTGACTACTCAGGAGTTTCTTAACAGATTATTGATTATTGGCAGACACTAAAACAGGTACCTAGCCAGACGCATTGATTAGCACAGGGTTTTTGAGTTCATGGAAGAGAGTTCCCAGTTGGATTTCAAGTCAGATAAAGAGTGTGATAATGGGATCCTTAAAGAATATTCCCAGAAAGAAGGCTAGCAGCATGGGTCAGCCTGAACAGTAAGCCTGAATATGAGGGGAATCCGTGGCTCCCACTGCAGTCTATAAATCTATAAAGTCACTTAGGATGGATCTATGTGAACAGAAACAGAAAAGGCTGGTTGGTTGGTCAGAGAAAGAAGCAGCAGTCAATGGACCTAGAGGAGGTCAGCTCTGGTACAAGTAGCACTGAAGTTAGCCACCATGAGCTACAGAGGGCCTGGCAGCAGATCCCTGAGCAGACTCTCTCATCCAAGGAGTTCTATTTTCCAAGGATCTTTAAAAGGAGAAGCAGGATGCAAAAAAAAGACAGAACTCCTTGCTAGTCAAGTCTCTAGGGGCTAAGCCCACTGATTTCTATAGTTTTGCTGTAGGTAGTGTGCCATTCTTATGACTGACAGATGAAGCAAGGAACATAAGAGGTGAACATTAGTTTACATATATCTAGTATCCATAGGAGCAGAAAAAAACAAACAGTATTTCCCATCTCCTATTCATTGTCAAAGACCTACATCTCTCCTAGGCAGAATGGTTTTGAAAGGTGTAAAACACAGGTGTCCTCACCTTAAGTAAGATAGCCTCTTCCAAGCCACCACAGCCACAAGAGCTACCTAGGAAACTTTTCTATGGAGGAGGACCTCAACCTCTCCCAAGCCACCTACAATATGATCAATGTCCAGGGTCCCAATACTTCCAATCTAAAGCAATGTCTACATTATTCATCCTTCCTCGGCTTTTTACTCCTACACTGTATGTGATATGCTCTAGTATGTCCTCGATGTCTCTTTCACCAAATGTCGAAACCCTCAACTGTACCCTTTGAAATTCATAGTCAGTAATCCATACTCCCTTATTCCTTAGCATCTTCTTTCTCTGACAGCAACTTGACTAAGCCTCAAAAAGATTGCTTCTGAGGCCTTCTCAAGTGGTGGCTCTTTTTTATCCCATAGTCCATGAACCCCTGAATTGAAAATGTTTTATTCTTACCTACCTACCACTGCCAAGATACTGCCTGTCTCCCACTCTCCTTGCTCCTCTGAAGCTCAAGACATACAGGCGTATCACCAGCTACCTGCGGATGTCATCTGCCGACCTTGCAATCACTTTCTTCCATTCAGCAATGACCACATCTGGATCGATGTGTTTCTCTCTAACATACTCTTTCTACATTCTTGGCCATCTCATTATCCATGTGTGCCAAGTTTCCTATACCCTGGACCGTCAGTCCCTGAACTTTCTTCCCTCCAAAAATCTCTTCCATATCTTATCCACTTGCTCCAGACCTTGTCATCACACCACCTCCAAAATCTTGATTTAAAGTACACACTTTCTCTTGACTGTTACCTCCAGCATTCCATATGACTTCTTAATGTGGCTGACTTCAATCACTTCTCCCCGCTACAGGACAGTGTTCACCATCCCTCCATATTCTCACATCCGCCCTAACCAGGTCAGATTCCACAGTGTAAAACTTTCAAAACTTCCTTGAAAAAACTGTAATTCTTTCGTCCCCTCTCCTGGCATTGTAGGTATCTGGCAAAATCTTGGGAAAACCCCAACTCTCCAGATACCATGTGACTATTTCCACATAGATAAATATTTTGGGAGAATATCACCCAAAACAAGTCACCATTTAAATGTATGTCCACAGTTCTTGAATGGGTCCTCATTACTAACCAGCATCCTGCCACACCTTCCAAGATAATCTGCCTTCCTACTACTGGAGTTAACTACTTCATACCTTCTTATCCCTTCAACAAATTTCTTATTCTTCAGAGAGACAAAAAAATAAATGCAATCAGAGAAGAATGACCTATCTTCTCCCACCAAATCCATTTAAAAGTTTGCACCTATACTCCCCTGATTTTCCTCCAAATATGAAGAGAATCATAGACTTGACCCAGTCTAAGATGTCCTGACTCCACCTAAGGTCAACCCCTTCATGTGTATGGATTTCATCCCCCCCCAACCCTAACTTAAGTATTTTAATCCCCTCTGCTGCCTAAAGAAAGGGGGGGGTGAGTTTAGTGCTCTCCCCTGTATTATTTCCATCATAGCTCTGCTGTATTATTTCCCGTCTCAACAAATAATCCCCTGACCCACATCTCTCTGTAGCTTTGGGCCATTACTCTCTTCCCTTTATAGGAAAGCTTTCTACAGCTATTATCTATCCTGATCAAGTTTCTGCCCCCCATTTCATTAGAAAGGGCTTCTATCAAGAAAAACCATGAATCTCGATCCTAACAAACAAACCCCTTTATTTGCTCTCATTTTAGTCAACCTCGCCTCTGACACAAGTGATGCCCCCTGGATGTGAAGACACTGCATATTTAGCCGTGGGCCCCTCTTCTCTGTCCACTCTCTCCCTGGGTTATCCGATCTCAGAATGTCTCCTGCTACACCATTTGGTTGTATGTATAGATGCAGTGAGTCAGTACTGGGAGGATTCCAGGGAAATACTGTAAGGTATTAACATAAACTTACTATAAATATTTCCTTCTCTTCAGTCAAGTTATACCAGGATACTATCTGAGTCATGTAATATGCTGAACATCATGTGGCTCACAAAATCTCCTCGGAGATGCAGCCAAGACATCTCTAGTCTTCCTCATACTTTATGTTTTTTTCAGAATCCTAATGGATAGACCACAAATCAAAAAGGCAGAAAGTATTATCAGTCTCCAGAGTCAGTCCTCACATCTTTCAACTAGGGATCCCCTCTATATAAGGTTCTAGTAAGGATTAGACAAAGAACACTCAAATCAAAAATTTTGCATATAGGGGTGCCTGGGTGGTTCAGTCAGTTAAGCATCCAACTTCGGCTCAGGTCATGATCTCATTGCTTGGGAGTCTGAGTCCCACGTCAGACTCCATGCTGACAGCTCAGAGCCTGGAACCTGCTTGAGATTCTGTGTCTCCTCTCTTGCCCACCCTCCACCCCCTGCTCGCTTGCTCTCTTTCTCTCTCTCTCTCAAAAATAAACATTAATTTTTTTTAATTTTGCACATATAGACACTCCAATAAACGCTCATTCCTTTGACTCTTGAAAATGTGAATTTGCAAGAGAAAAATATCCGTAGCCAATGGGATCAGGAAAAACTTAAAGAAACAGCTATAATTAATATGGGTTTTGAAAACTGGGTAGAATTTCGAAATAAAGTAATGAAGACAAATAATGAAAGAGAAGAACAAAACATGGAGCGATAAGTGTATGAGCTCGGCTGGGGCACAGAGTCGGAGATCAGTCTAATGTGGGAAGGGTCTATAAAGTGCCACGGCCTGCTCTCATCCGTCCTCATAGAGTCCCAACGCTGCACTCCAGACTCACAGTATCTGCTGACAGGACCCCATAACACCAACTTGCCTCTCTGACCTCAGTTGCCTGTGACCATGACGGCGGCCAGCTCATCAGCTTATCCATCCTGATTTCCTCCTCTTGCCTGCTTCTGTTGTCTTTCCGGATCTCTTGTCCTATTTAGTATTCTACCATGCTCTAATCACAGCCCTCACTGTGCCATTCCTTTGGCTCTTCAGAAAGTAAATACCAAAAAGAAAAATATGTTTGGTCCAACAGCACAAAGGCCATAGGAAACAAGAGCAATGCCCCAGGTTTGAGGAGAAATTGTCTGATTTATAATGAAAGGATGGGGATAATGGCATGCACGTGTGTGGAAAAGGGCTAAACATTTATAACCATTCTAGCAGATTAGATATAGCTCCAAAAATGAGAGTGAGCCCCTGTGAGTAGAAAAAAGGCAACAAAAATAGGGAAATAAAGAGAAGAAACCAGGAAATGAAAATGGACTTAGCTTGGTGACCCTTTGCTCATCTTTCAATATCCAGCAAATATGCAATGAATATTTGTTGATTAATTAAATAAAACAGGTTTGAGCTATGACTAGATGAAATTTTGGTTATTTGGTTATAATTTATCATCATCTCCTGGCCTCACTTTCTACATTTTTCATTTGAGCTCTAAAGATGTTGTCATTTTTTGTAGATCAAATCAGACTAACAACAAGTATTTGCTACCTGGCTTTACTCAGACTTCAACCCTTTTGGAAATTTACAAGAATATCCCACTCACTGTAGTGGGAATGTCAATGAATGTAATTGATCTCACCTGGAACACAGAGACACTCCTGCAAAGCCAGAAATCTAAAACCACTAAGCCTAGAAAAACATCCATTTTTCAGTACTGAAGGAAAGGATTTCTAAAAGGCAAGCCTTCACATATCAGAATAAAAGCATCTATTCTCCCTAGGCTCAAGAGCTAAACTTGAGATGGAATCTGGAAACATTTACCAACAAGAAATCCTTAGGTTTCACCAACTTTCACCTTAGGTTAAACTTTTACGGGGCCACCAAGGTGGCTCAGTCGATTAAGCATCCAGCTTCAGCTCAGGTCATGATTTTATGGTCTGTGAGTTTGAGTCCCGGGTCAGGCTCTGTGCTGACAGCTCAGAGCTTGGAGTCTGCTTCAGATTCTGTGTCTCCCTCTCTCTCTGTCCCTCCTCTGCTCATTCTCTCTCTCTCTCTCTCAAAAACAAATAAAACTTTGTTTAAAATATAAGTTTTATGGTTGTTGTGGATTTTTGTTTGCACAATTTTTAAACTGTAGCTCAAGTTCTGGGCTGCATTTAAAGTGATGAGAAACTCAAAATAATTCTTATTAAGGATGAAATTTTTAAAATCCACATGAATCCTACTGAAAAGAAAGAAAGGAGTGAAATAAAGGAAGGAAGAAAGAAAAGAAAGGTCTAATTAAACAAGGAAGCCATTAGACTGATGTGGCTCTAATGCTGTGGTAGCCTATTTAAGCAACCAAAATCTACACTTATAAGTAGGTGGCTCACGGTTAGGAAGTCAAAATGCTATGGACAACCAATTACAAACATCCAACTAGGCTTTAAGCTATTGAGAAAGAGAATCCATTTCCTTTCTTTCTTTCACACTTTCTTTACATAAATATTCCCTCCTCACCACTAGTGGTTTGGTGCTGCCCAATTCAAATTGACTGCTCTTCAAATAAACTCTTAAAATTTTTAGTAAGCCCCAGTTTATCTTTTGAAGCAAGGAAAAAAGGAAGGGAAAGAGAGAAAAGGAAGGGGAAGCAGGGCAAAAGAAAGAACTTGATAAAACACTGACTCCGCCTGGGAGATACTGCAGGTCTGAGGACAAAGCATGGCAGTGAAGCAGATATCACAACAAAGCGACCCTAATGAATTGTTTTGTTTGTTTCCCAGTTAGGCTTACACTGTGCAGAAGCACTATGTCTAAAAGACAACATATATACCTTAACTTAAAAACACTTCATACTCTGGTTTCTCTTCAGATCGCATAAATCTTTCGCCTTTTAAAAACACTTCATTGCTAAAAAATGCTAGCCATCATATGAGCTTTCAGTGAGCTGTAATCTTTTGGCTGGTGGAGGATCTTGCCTTCATGCTGATGACTGCCGACCCAACAGGATGGTGGTTGCTAAAGGCCAGATGACTGTGGTAGTTTCTTAAAATAAGACAAGAGTGATGTTTGCTGCACTGAGTGACAGTTCTTTCGGGAAAAATGTCTAATAGCACGTGATGCTATTTGATAGCACTTCACCGACACTAAAGCTTCCTTCAAAATTGGAATCCGTCCTCTCAAACCCCGCTCCTGCTTCACCAACGAAGTGTACGTATATTCTAAATCCGGGGTCGTCATTTCGACGATCTCCATGGCGTCTTCACCAGGAGTCAATTCCATCTCAGGAAACTACTTTCTTTGCTCATCCATAAGAAGCAACTCCTTATCCATTAAAGTTTTATCACGAGATTGTACCAATTCAGTCATACCTTCAGGCTCCACTTCTAATGCTAGTTCTTCTGCTATTTCTACTATCTGCAGCGATCTCCTTCACAGAGGTCTTGAACCCCTCATGGTCATCTATGAGGGTTGAAATCAGCTTCTTCCAAACTCCTGTGAATTTTGATATCTTGACCACTTCTCATGAATCATGGATGTGCTTAATAACAGCCAGGATGGAGAATCCTTTACAGAAGGTTTGCAATTTCCTCTTCCCATATCCATTAAAGGAATCACTGCTTATGGCAGCTATAGCCTTACAAAAGGTATATTTCAATAAGACTTGAAAATCAAAATGATTCTAGACTGCAAAATGGACGATGTGTTAGCAGATCTAAAAACAGGATGACTCTCATTGTACATCCCCATCAGAGCTCTAGGTAACCAGGTGCATTATCAGTGAGCAATAATATTTTGAAAGATATCTTTTTTTCCTGAGCAGTAGGTCCCAACAATGGGCTTAAATATTCAGTAAACCATCCTGTAAACAGATGTGCTGTTACAGAGGCTTTGTTGTTCCATTTATAGAGTGCAGGCAGAGTAGATTTTGATAATTCTTAAGGGCCTTGGGATTTTCAGAAATGACAAATGAGCACTGGGCTCAGCTTAAAGTCACTAGCCGCATTAGCCCCAAACAAGAGGGTCCGCCTGTGTTTGAAGCTTTGAGGCCAGGCACTGACTTGTCCTATCGAGCTTTGAACGTCATAGATGGCATCCAATAAAGATAAGGTATTTCCTTCCAATAGACCTTCTAAATCAGCACTTGCTGCTCAACCTTCTACTTGTTACAGAGGTGTCTGTCCTTAAACCTCATGAACCAACCTCTGCTACTTTCAGACTTTTCTTCTGCAGCTTCCTCACCTCTCAACTTTCATAGAATTGAAGAGAGCTAGGAGGTTGCTCTGGATTAGGCTTTGGCTTAAGGGAATATTGAGGCCGGTTTGATCTTCTATCCAAACCACAAAACCTTTCTCCTTATTAGTAATAAGTCTGTTTGAACTTGCTTATCATTCATGTGTTCACTGGAACAGCACATTTAATTTCCTTCAAGAACTTTCCCTTTGCATTTATACCTTGGCTAACTGGTGCAGGAGGCTATCAGCTTTCAACATGCCTTCTTCACTAAGCTCAACCATTTATAGCTTTTGATTTTAAAGTGAGAGACACGAGACTCTCCCTTTCATGTGAACACTTAGAGGCTATTGTAGGGTTGTTAATGAGCCTACTTTCAATATTGTTGTGTCTCAGGGAGTAGGGAGGCCTGAGGAGTGGGAGAGAGACGGGTGAGTATCTGGTCAGTGGGGCACTGAGAACACATACAGTTAAGTTCATTGGCTGAGGTTTGTGGTATCCTCAAATAATTACAGTAGTGCCCTCCAAAATCACTGATTATGGATGACCACAAGCCATACAATAATAATGAGAAAGACTGAAATTCGGTGAGAATGAGCAAAGTGTGAAATGGAGGCACGAAATGAGCAAACACTGTTGGGAAAATGGCGCCAAAGCCTCGCTTGACACCGGGTTGCCACAAACCTTCAATTTGTAAAAAAAAAAAAAAAAAAAAAAAAAAAAAAAAAAAAAAAAAAAAAAAAAAAAAAAAAAAAAAAAAAAAAAAAAAGAGAGAGAGAGAGAGAGAGAGAAGAAAATAAAAGCAATACCTTTGAAGCACAATTCAGTGAAGCAAAATAAAACCAAGCATGCCTATACTTTAAAGTGTTGTCCGTCTGTGTTTATTTCCCTGATGATTTTACTCTCTTTCCTATTACTCATATGTTTCTAGAAATTGCAACCAATCTCCTCCAAAACAGGGGACCGTGTATCTCAGGATTTAGTCTGATTAAGGTACTTAGTCTGGCCTACCATGTCTACTACACACTAAGCCCCAGAAAGGAAGTTAGCACATAGCTGGATGCATGGGAGGCAGTCAAGGAACTAAACAGCTTGGGGTACCGGGTGGCTCTGTTGGTTAAGCATCCAGCTCTTGATTTCGGCTCAGGTCATGATCTCATGGTATGTGAGTTAAAGCCCCGCATCAGGCTCTGCACTGACAGTGTGGAGCTCACTTGGGATTCTCCCTATCTCCCTCTCCGTTTGCCTCACTCTCTCTCAAAAGAAATAAAGCTGAAAAAAAAATTTTTTTTAAGAAACAAAACAACTCAACGAAGGAATACAGAGATGGAAATGACTGCATTCTGAAGCAAATGAACTCCAAAGGATACATCATGCACACTCTGGGTTTCCCAAACTGCAGTTATCTGCATTCTACCACAGTTATTTTTCCTCATATTGCTCACCGGTTGTACTAAACAAGATTTCTTTGAAAGAAAGTTTCACATGACTACAGAAAATGGAAAACCAATATCAACTGATATAACTAGACGGCAAACTATGGAAACAAATACAATAAATGTTCAATTTTTTTTACTCGATAGATGTTTGCATGAGAAGGGTCTTCGAAATTATTTTTTGTAACAGTTTCATTGAGATATAATTCAGGTACATACAATTATTTCTTTTAAAATATACAAACCAATGAATTTGAGTATATTGAGACACTTCTGTGCTCTTATGCACATAAAAGACTCTCGGTCCAGACTGGGACTGGTTTGCGATTCAATCCAACAGATCTCGTACAAGGCTCTTCGTTAAAGAAGATGAAATTTAGACTGGAGTGACTGTCTGTGAATCAAATACTCCATAGTGTGGTTGTGCATCTTAATCAATTAAAGCAGGTTTCACTGGGGACCAGCAGTACGTGGTAGAATAAAGGGAAGAATCCTGCATCTTCTGCCCTCACAATTTCTAGGTTCACAATGTATGCATTTCCCTTTCCTCATGTAGAATCACAGGTGAGTGACAGAACTACACAATAGAAGCTTTCTGAACATCAGTCCCCAGTGGGGCCCTGATTAGAGTATTTCTTTTTTTCTTTCTCTTTTTTTGCGAGTGAAATACAGTCTTCCTTAGTTCAAGTGTATGCATCAAACACCAAGCTGCTGGAGTCCACCTGTCAAGGATCACAAGTTTTCTGATTAAAAAATAAAGCCCATTCATGGAACCAGCGGGGCTGCCTGCCAGCAGGCTCTTGGCCACAGCTATTATGAAAACTGGCAAAGAAGTGGGCAGGAAAATCATTCTTCACCTTAACAGATGAGTCTTCCCTCACAAAATAGATGAATTTAGAACACCTTCTTAGACTCATAATATAGGCAAAGATACGGGGGATTTTCTGGAAAATGCTGACCTCCTAAGAATTAGTTTTTAAATGGAATTTTATGCTCTTCAGATGTTTGATAAGCCCCTTGTCTCTCCCTCGAAAGGTCATGCCGAAAAGCAACATATATGATTATTCATGCTGATCATCTACCTGGCCATGGTTTACTCCTGCCAAGTTTATATCCGAGGTTCAACTCAAAAGCGTTTAGTCATTATGAAATAACTTGCAAATTAGCATCCTCTCATTTAAAATATACAGTCTAGTTTCCATTTTTCTTTGAATTCCAAATAGAATATACTTAAAAAAAAAAACCCCAGAATTAAAAGTGTGAGTGCTGCAAAAAGGGGAGAGAATTTTGGTAGCCTTTCGAGAGGGCTGGCCACGGAGCTAGGTTCTCCTGAGGCAGGTCCTGTCTCTGTCATCCAGGGTCAGGTAGGTTCCTCACATTAAGCTTTTCAATGCCGAGGCATCCATTTCAAAGATCTCCATCTCAGATAAACATACTGCCGGCTAGAGGAAATAGCTAATTGCAAACAACTAGATGGGAATGAGGCCAGCCCTACCCGTGAAGTTCCTGTTTTGAAAATCCCTGGATAGCCTGTGTAACTGAGTGATAAATACATGTAATCATGCCTAAGAGATGCAACTTGCTAAATAAAATGTGTTTCAGGAGCCAATACCATTTCTGTACTTTAAAGTATAATAGGAAACTACAGACACAACTTCAGGGAGGAAAATGATGAGATATTTCCGATTATCTCACGTTCATTTTATTTTTTTTAATGTTTTATTTTAGTTTTGATACAGAGAGAGACAGAGCATGAGAGGGGGAGGGGCAGAGAGAGGGAGAGACACAGAATCAGAAGCAGGCTCCAGGCTCTGATCTGTCAGCGCAGAGCCTGACGTGGGGCTCGAACCCACGAATGTGAGATCATGACCTGGGCCGAAGTCAGAGGTTTAACCGACTGAGCCACCCAGGCGCCCCTCATGTTCATTTTAAGGAGCAACATGACAGTCAGTCAGTCATGGGCACATCTGGACTCCTGAATGTCTCCTTAATCCTACTTACCATCCACAAAGCCTGGACCTCAAATTTAGCATAATGTGTGGTTCAATTTTAACTTCATTATTTCCAACATTCTTTCTGTCTTCTGATAGGATTTTATGAGCTACTCATTCAAATTGAATAACAGACAAAATTCGCCATACTTTCTGTCCTAACTCCACATTTTAAAAACGAGTTTAAGTGTGCCACACCACAGCAACGCCAACTAATGTCACAATATGGAACTCTGCAGCTGTATTAGTAGCTTTGGTCACTCAATATACGTTTACATTCTTTAAAATACTGTCTTTTCACATGTATGTTTGCCGATGGCTTAGCAACAAAAATTATTAGCAAACCAAATATGTAAAGAAACTAGAGACATCAACTGGTACATTTTCAGAAAATCAGCCCCACAAGTAATTTCCAAAACACCAAATTCTGAGGGTGACTATAACACAGATTTCATTTCAAGTGAATGAAATATGGGGTGCTATCATTATCAGTTGCCTGCTTGGATAACGTTTCCAAGTATGAGAGCTTTTAATTTTCCAGCCAATATTGTACTATTCTTTCTTCTCACAAAAACAAGAGCCATAATTATATCCTAAATTTCTAGTCCTTGATCCCTTCCTGGCCTCCAGCCTTTTGTCTTTTATATGATCTACTCAATGAAACTCATCCTTCTGACATGCTTCGTCTCCGCTAAACACAGAGGTGGGTACTTGAGCCACCGTGGTTCAACAGCCATAGCAATCTTCAGAACAGGAGGTCAATCAGGGATCCTTGGGAATCCTGGTTTCTGGAAGGAGCAGCCCTTTGTCTTCCCCATGTCAAAGTGGGGAGGATCCCTTCCCAATTTTAACGTATTTATACCAGAAGATCCTTTCAAAAGAAAAGTATTGGTCCAAGACCAAAGCAAAGCCATAACTAAAGACCTATGGTCTTGAAGTCTCACAAGTCACACTTAAGAAGTCAAAAGGACTACCATGAGAGAGAAGTGTTCACGAGAGAAGACAGGATGTTAGAAAGTGTCAGGGGGGCAAAGAGCAAAAGGAAGCAGAAACAAAATGCATGGAGAGGGCCAGAAAGAAGTAGGTAGAACCTCAGAGTTACTCTATGTGGACCAGTTATAAAATCCTGGAGAAGGAATCATCTGCCCTCCTTGGCCAGACGAGATTTTTGTACACTCCGCTGGCAGAATTCAAGGACAATTGTCCGGCTTTCAGTTCAAAGGAAATGTCCCTTGATCTAACTTCACCTCAGTTTCTCAGCCAGTTCAAAAATACTAGGCAGGCAGCTTTTGACTTTTGAAGAAAGAAGACAATATAAAGCACATGCCATAATGGAAAGCAGTTGGAAATGCAAGCCTGTCCAACTGGCAAAGGCATTTTGCAAAAAGGCAATTTTCAAGACTGACACTGGAATTCGGTCTTGAAATTCTATTTAGAGTCTCAGCAGTTCCACCCAAGAGCAAGTGCTTCTATAACACTGCACCATATGACCATGACCTTCTCAAGCACAGCTAGTTCACACCATATACCATAGCCAAAGTCTAAGAATATTAATTAGCTAAAACAACCTGTGATATTGTAAAAATCTTGCAAACCAAATCAACAGTGCTAATTACCAGCTAATTATACGTATTAGCTATTTGAATAGATAAACCTTTCTATTCACCTATCTCCATCTCTTGCATAGGTAAGTTGGCCCTAATGGACACTAATCACTTAGAAGGCACGCAATTCCTTAACTGCCATCTGCTATTGCCCAGGGTGGCAGTCACCCAGGGCAGTAAGATAACATAACTAGAGGACAAATTAGACTCTCAGAAATAGAGCCAGCTAGTTTCCAACTCTTCATGAGGCCGATTTACAGCCCTGTAGGCAGGGCTGCAATAGGAAGAGGTAGGATGACAATCTGAAGCAAGTTGGCAGGAAAGAACCAAAAGCATGACTTGTGACCACCAAAACCAAGACCCTCTGTCAACCTGGAGGTAAAGGAGGCTTCTGCTGCACAGAATCTGCTAAGGCATCAGAAACCCCGTAAGCGGCCAATACCAGAACAAAGTGCAAGCTACACCAGCCAGCAGACTGCAAATTGAGGCAAACGAGAAGATGTAGGACATCAGGAAAATTAGTGTCCTTAGGAAGACCAGCTGAAACAGATCAGAGCTGGAGAGGGTCTGGGGTCTGTACAGAAGAAAGGTTTTCTGACTTCGCCAGGGAGGAATGTCCAGGGGAGACTCATGCCTTAATATAGAAGAGGCCCAAGGCCTGAAAGATGAATAAAGGGTACCAACCAAGAATGCCAAAAGGGGAGGGCACACATGCAACACACTGGCAACAGAGAACAGGACCCAAGGGTCATAGGTCCCACACAGAGGTATTGGGTAGGTGAGGAACCCGGCATCTACTTGTGGGACCACATATTCATGTCAAATACTGAAATGAAGATTCTAGTTCTACCCAATGTACTCTATACCCTCCATTTTCTCCTGCTCGTTTATCCTTGAGTCTGTTTTCCCAATCTCATAATGACATAGAAGCTGCCTCCCCATTTTCCACCTTCTCATTTCTTCCTCCTTTTCTTTCCTCTCCTCTTATGCTTTCTCTTCTCCTCTCTCCACTTCCACTCTTCATTGCTGTACTTTCACAGATGTTGAATTGCAAGAGAGAGTAGGGATTGAATAGGGAGATTCAATAGTAGCAGTTGAATAGGGAGAGTAGGAGAGAAATAGAAGTAACAAATTAAGAATATTGAAGTGAGAACAATTTGTGCTACTCCCATACAATTTCAAAAAGTCATAGAAGTATATCAAAGTTATAAGGCTATTTCATGATGTTTTCCCAGCTCATAATCCAGGACATGCACCAGCCATGGCTCTGAGAATCACACCACTGAAAAGTTCAACAAAGCAACTCATCCACAGCTCAGAAATTAAGTAGACTCGACACTTGTTGGAGGCCATCCTCCCATGGTTCCAAAGCAGGTGAAATGTTAATTCCAATAAAGCAATTTTTCTTGCATCATTTCTTCTGTTGGTTTTCATGCTCTGAAATCTGATCCTTTAGCTTAATAATGCAATGGACTGAATGTTTATGCCCCCCCCCAAATTCATATGTTAAAACCCTAACCTCCAATATAATGCTACTAGGAGAAGGGTTCATTGAGAGGCAATTTTTTCATAAAGGTGGAGCTCTCAGGAATGAGATCAGGTGCTATCATAAAAGAGACCTCAGAGAGCTCCCTTGTTCTCTCTGGATGTGAGGACACAGTGAAATGAGAGGCACCTATGAATCAGGAAGCAGGCTCACCAGACAACGAACCTGCCAGTGCTGTGAGCTTCCAGCATCCAGAACACTAAGAAACAATTGTGTGTTCTTTGTTGAAGACACACAATTTGTCAAAGCAGCCCAAATGGAAGAAGATAATCACCTACATTTCTGTATTCTCTGTTTGTTTTCTATGTTCGTATTTTACACTAAACTCTTTAACCTTTCTGGGATTTATTTTAATAAATGATGTAGGAGAGAAAGAGACTAATTTTAACTGATCTCCCCAATACTGTTTGTGAACTAATCAATTGCTTTCCTAGTGGTTTATAATATTCCATTATCATATTTGTAGTTTCACTGGGATTAGACTAATATCCTGTTAAAGAATGATCTAATTTCCTTACTCTATGGTTACTTAAGAAAATGAGAATTTTAGAGAACCACCTCCTTGTTGCATTGATTGTGTGTGTGTGTGTGTGTTAGTTTCTATACCACTTATTTCTGCTCTAATCTTTATATTTCTTCTGCTGGTTTTATATTTTGTTTGTTGTCCTTTTTCTAGCTCCTTTAGGTTTAAGGTTAGGTTGTTTATTAGAGATTTTTCTTGCTTCTTAATGTACGCCTATATTGCTACAAACTTCCCTCTTAGAACTGCCTGTTTTTGTTTCCATGAACTTTCTGATTTCTTCCTTGATTTCTTGATTGACTCATTCCTTGGTTAGTGGCAGGTTTTTTAACCGCCATGTATTTATGTGCTTTCCAGTTTTTTTCTTGATGTTGATTTCTAGTTTCATAGCATTGTAGTCAGTCAGAAAAGATGCCTGGTATGACTTCAGTCTTTTTGAATTTGTTGAGGCTGGTTTTGTGGCCTCATATGTGATCTAGAATGTTCCATACGCACTTCAAAAGAATGTGTTTGCTGCTATTTTAGAATGGTACATTCTGAATATATCTGTTAAATTTATCTGGTCCAGTATGTCATTCAAAGCCACTCTTTTCATGTTGATTTTCTATTTGGATAATCTACCCATCAATGTAAGTGGAGTGTTAAAGTATGATAGTATTACTATCAATTAGTTCCTTTATGTTTGTTATTAACCATGATATGTATTTGGGTGATCCCATGTTGGGTGCATATTTAGAACTGTTATATCTTCTTGTTGGATCATCTCCTTTATTATTATTATATAGTGTCCTTCTTTGTCGCTTTTTACAGACTTAGTTTTAAAGTCCAAATTGTTTGAAATAAGTATTGGTATCCCAGCTTTCTTTTCACATTCATTTACATGACAAATGTTTCTCCATCCCCTCACTTTCAATCTGTGGGTGTCTTTAGGTCTTTAATGAGTCATTTGCAGGCAGCATATAGATGGGTCTTGGTTTTTTTTGTTTTGTTTTGTTTTGTTTTTATCCATTCTGACACCTATGTCTTTGGATTGGAACATTTAATTCATTTACATTCAAAGTAATTATTGATATTTTTTGTTTTGTGGCTGTTTTTATAGTTTTTCTCTGATCCTTTCTTCTATTTCTCTTTCAGGGATTGCTGACTTTCTTGATATATTTGGCTTCCTTACTCTTTATTTTTTGCATACCTATTACCTTTTTTAATTTGTGGTTACCATTCCGTTCAGATATAGCATCTTCTGCATATGATAGTCTATATTCAACTGATATGCACTCAATTTTGAACTCATACTTTATTCCTCTTCCCTTAAAATTTCAAATAGTTGGTATAATATTTTACGTCCTTTTATTACACCCCTATCTTTATAACAGCATTATTTACAATAGTCAAATTGTGGAAGGAGCCCAAATTGATGAAGGAATAAAGAAGATGTGGCAAATATATATATATCAAGAAACAGATTACCTCTAGAGAACAAAGTGATGGTTACCAGAGGGTTGGTGGTCAGAAGACGGGGGAAATAGGTGAGGGGGATTAAGGAGAACACTTGTCATGATGAGCACCAGCGTCGTGAGGAATTGTTGGATGGCCATATTGTACATGTGAAACTACTGTAACACTGTGTGTTAACTATGCTGGAATCAAAATAAAATGATATAATCAAAAAAAGAAAACGAAGTTCAGGGAGCTTGTGGTCTGCCTCTGTGACCCCCATCACATAATTAATATTATTTATAGCTGCGCCTAGCAAAATGAATAAAGGATAGCATTCTTGTGAGAAGTTTGGTTGTTTTCAGATCTCTCAGAAGCTCTGGGCTGCCACTAGTGGAATACAGAACAAATCTAAACACTCTCATTAGTTTCTGGCTTTTATGTCCTATGAAGAACTCCAAGCCAGATGGATAAGAGGATACAAAGCAACTATGGAGAGAATCCTTCTCATTCTGTGGCAACTGTGTTCTTTGCAGGAGATGTACACCTAACGCCTCCGCTTAGGTTTTGTCTGCATTGTTCTATGCTTCTGCAATCTGCTTAAAAGAGACGAAGCAGGAGAAGTTGTGCTCAGCCACAACATGGAACTAATTTCATTTAGACAGACAATAGTCGTCTGTCAAGAGCCTCCTACTAAGACCCTTGGCTAACTGGAAGCAGGAAAATGCAGCAGGATGTCTAAGGACCTGGAATATTAAATCATCCTCCCTTTCCAGTTTCTTTAACAGTCTGAGCAATTAGGTTATTAAACACAGCAAAAGAAATATCAAAAAGAAAAGGCAGCTTCACAATACACGGAGATTAAATGAGCTTGCTCATATATGTTTTTGTTTCTAATAGAAACATCACTGTATTCTAGCAAAAAGACCTGTTAAAAAAATAGGTTTTGACTCCCTGATAAATTCCCCTGGGTAGATAAAACATAAGCACAGAGTGATAGCACCAACTGTGCCAAGAGAACCCAGAGTCATTATGGTTTAAAAATGAAATTCACATTCCATCTAAAGAAAATTCAAACTAGCTATAACTGAGAGACAAAATAGTCCCCAGAGAAAATTCCTATCAAGATCTGCAATTTTGTCAATTATAACTTTCACTCCTCAAAATTCCTCAAGTTTCTCCACCTCTTTCAGCACTCAGAATTAATTAAACAGTCCCTCTCTTCCTTCCACACTTCAAATGCAGTGTAATTTATAAGTATATTTATGTCACAAATGTGTGTGTGTGTGTGTTAGCATGTGTGAGAGACAGAGAAAGAAACAGAGTTTGCTTGATTAATTCATTAATTCTGAGAATTAATTCCGGTTTCTACTGTGAACTCTTGCCTCATGATTTGAAAACAATTCTCAATGGTGTGATAAGAACACAATCCCAGTTGTGCACAACAGGGTATCACCCATAAAGATGAAAAAGCCAGAGACAGAGAGAGAAACCCGCTAAACTTCAAATTCACAGAACAGTTTGTGATTATCTGTATTCCAGAAAATGGAATCTTTACTTTCTAGAAGTCTCACTCCTGGATTCCTTTAAGTAAAAATTTCCCTGGGAGCTTTAAAACATACATTTCCAAAACTTCAACTGACAAATATTTTTCCACATAAACAGCTGCTGCACAGGGTAAAGCAAACTTTCACATATGTTTACCTTCAAATCATATCATTTAGACTTAAATGTGCTAAAATTCTGAAACATCGTTTTCTCAGAAAGATGGTTGATTTAGGAGGGAGGTTTGGAAGGTGAGCCAACTAAACACTTATGGGAGGGATGGAAAGGGGGGAGAGGAGAAGGTGGCTTCATATACCTTGTGAACAGCAAAGCTTTTCTCCCTTACCTGCTGAACTTTATGTTGACAGTCTATGGTCTGATGATGCACAGCAAACTGGCAAGGGCCAGAATCAGCACAGCAATAAGCCACATCTCTGGCCCACAAAACCATGGGTCAGGTAGACGGTAGATGGCCATGGCCATGGAAGCAAGCACGACGAACCAGTATATTCTGTCTTAGGCAAGTGGGTTCTCCTCTGGGGATGGTGCAGAGGTAGCATAATAACAGAAGGCAATGCTTGATCCAGTGGGGTTGTATGGACTAGTTATACCACCTCAAAATTCATATTTGAAGTCTAATCCCCAATGTGATGATCTTAGAAAATGGGCCCCTTAGGAGGGAAGCCCCTCCTAAGGAGACCAAGAGACTAGAGTTGTGTCTTTCTACCATGTGAGCAGGAAGACAGCCATCCTTGAACCAGTAAGTTGGTTCTCACCAGATACCATAACTGCCAGTGCCTTGATCTTGAACTTCTAGCCTCCAGAACTGTGAGAAATAAATTTCCATTGCTCATAAGCCACCCAGTCTACAGTGATTTGTAATAGCAGCCCAAACTGAAAGATGGAGTAGTTCTTCCATGATGGAACTGTGGACCCTAATGATTCAGGAGAAAATGGAATGACCTCTTTAGTTCATTAAATTATGCCAACGTAGCAAATTACCCTTGGATTTAGCCTAGAAGGTGGGGTGAGGAAAGTATGAATTGGGGCGGCAGTTCACATTACAATCTCACTTCATAAGCAAAAAGCTAATTGTGAACAAATCATTATGCTGAAACATGGCATGTGTGGCTCTTAGAACAAAGCATACAAGCCGTGACGGCAAGTGTGTCCAGCTCACAGCTGAAGAAAACAGCAGCTGCTCTCATAATTTACTATTTGGGGAAAGCATAGAAAAGTGAACAACTAGAAAGCAATGAAAAAGCAATGGACCTGGTGCTATAGCCGCCCAAAGGAACACCTTCTAGCCACAGATGCAACCTTTAGAAACCCTATACGTAATTAGCTAGAATTCATTTTTCGTTCTTTTTTTATTTTTAGAATTAGCTTTTCAAATACAGCATCTGTTTTTAAAATTCAGTCCGTCGTTCATCAAGTGCATGGTTAGCAAGCCCTTCCCAAGAAGCAGGTGTCCGTTGGGCATCCTGGGGTGTGCACTGGGAAGACCCAGAGTCCCGCTTGTTTTTCTCAAACCCCAGGAGACAGGCTCATAAACTCACAGATCAGGGGCATTAAGGAAGCAGCCTACAGACTCAGGGAATAGTATGTGATTTTTAAGTCACTACTCAGTTTCACAACGAGAAATCCCATGACTAGAAAGTAAGCCATGGAAAACAAACAATTTTACAGTGATTGAGATGATACAAGTTCCTGGATAAGAAAACATTCCGTTTTCACAACAAACAAGCTACAGTCAGATCAAGCATTGAGACAAAAAATATGAAAAAAGATATGGCAGCACACCCAAAGAACACCTTGGGTCTTTAAAAATTAAGTGTGTCAAACAGTAGAGAAAGATGTGCTCAAATAATGACCTACCCCCACCACGTCATTAGCAGCATTAAGCAGCAGTGATGTGAGTCTTTCATCTTTAAACACCAAGGAGCACCCAAAAACCTCTTTTCATATTGAAAGTACAAGACAAATGTCTGCTGAATGGAACAATATTGGTAAATTTTTACTGTTCCCATTCAACCTGGAAAGCAGTAAAACAAACCAAGCTAATTTTCTATCCCTTACTACGGATCACAGACTTTGTAAAGCACTCCTTGAAAGGCAGGGAACTTCAATTCAAATACTTGAGAGAAGGCCCAAAGTTAGAGAATAGATCTTCATATCATACAGCATTTCTGTGAAAAAGGTTAGTCAAGGAAACAAGCTTATATATTAGGTTTCTGAAAGAACAATCTAGACTAACGAACATTTACTATTCTGGCATTATTAGTTCCATGAAGGCACAGACTTTTGTTAGGCTTGTGGTAGTGATTTTGAATTCGAGCAAGCTGGCCAGCAGAAATTCATCCAAAGAACACGCTTCACATAAGAACAGTAGGCGTCCTGAGGGGCTAAGTCAACCTACTATAAAATGAATTCAAATTTTACATGATAATACTACATCTTCCCCTCGGTGGGAATGTCTTAGCTGGCTCAAAGCTTATATCTACACTTTGTTTTAATCTGAGTAAGCAGTGATGTAGTTTTGCAGACTGAACATGCAGTATCATCATTTACCAAGAAGGGAGATCCGTATTTGTGGCACTGTTAGTTCTCGAGTAGGCTTCTGTCCTATCCTCCTTGATCAGAGAACCCCATGTTGTTCAAGCAGCCACGTGCCCAAGTCTCATGGGATGAGCAATGATCCACCTCAAATCCTTCAGGGAAACCCCACTGCTTTCAGCCAGCAGCTGGTCTACAAGTGGACACATGCCCTCCCTCTGACAAAACAGACATAAAGGGAGTATTTTATTCATGATACAGAGAAAAATGAGGGACAAAGATCTTTCATCTTCTGTCTTCCACTCCTGTTTTTGTGTGGGAATATGCTACTTACCACTGTGGCAGCCACCTTGCAACCAGGAGGTGAAAAGCCAGTGAAGGAATGCCAATACACGAAGGCTGGCAATGTAGACACATGAAATGGACCTGGGTCCTTGACGATATCACTGAGTCACTGGACCTATTCCCAGATGGTCTATCTCCATACTTTCTGGTAAGTGACCAATAAAAGCCCTCATCATTCACAATCATGAAAAGAGGGCTGTCTGATAAATGCCCCCCCCCAACCAAAGCATCCTAACTTACTTGCCATGTTTAATAATTCTTAGATTCTTAGGAAAAGATATTTTGAAATTTAGCCTTTTCTACCTTTCCTCCATTTTCTCTAATCCAACCACCCTTTCCTTTTTTCCAGAATTAGCCTATTAGCCTACATCACATGATCCATCATTCAACCACATGCTTACTAATACTGTCTCAACTCTCTTGCACACAGGTCCTTCCAATGCATGCACCCAACAAAAGCCCATCCTAGATCAACCAATCATCCACATTTCCCACCCATATCTGGGCTCATGAATATTACCAGAGGAAGTCATGGAATCAGGAGATTAGTGTCACCATTCTCAGTCATATTCTTAGGAATAACCTACAATCCCTCTCTGCATCTCTCATTACTCCCTCCCCAGCAACTACATTAAGTCTTCACCAGCGCATCCCTCCCTGTACATGGACACCTTGCTTTCTGCCTGACAGGACTCCCTCGATTTCTCAGCAGCCTCTCACAGAGCTACATGCCTTCAATCTCATCATTTTCTTTATTTCTTTAACTCATTAGGTTGCTCATCAAACACCCCAACTATCCACCTTTCTGGCACTTGTTAAGATCACAGTATCTCATCCTTTGTACTTGGAGATGGGTTAACTAGTTCTTACCAGTGATATGTGATGAGAAATGACACGTGTGGCTTTGGAGCCAGAGCATTTATTTATTTTTTTTTTCCAGGGGAAAGCGCGAACGCAGTCCCCCACTACCACAAATTATGCAGTCGAGTTTCCCACATTTGGGGAAATTGCAGGGGTCAGCACATCCGGAGTGCAATGGATAAGTCTCGCCCTGGGAAAACCACTTTCGTGATCATGGTATCTCCCCTGCCAGGTAAGTATTGGAGCCAGAGCATTTAAATGACAATGGGAAACTCTCCAGACTCCACTTGCTCTCTGGCACAGACAGAATCTAGAAGTATTTGGTGCCATCAGGGTAACTATGATGAAAGATTAAAGTAGAATACGTAACAGGAATAAGAATTAAGCCTTTTTTAATTAATTTATTTATTTATTTATATTTTTTTATTTTTTATTTATTTTTGAGAGAGAACGGGACAGGGTGTGAGCACAGGAGGGACAGAGAGAGAGAGAGAAAGACACAGAATCCAATGCAGGCTCCAGGCTCTGAGCTGTCAGCACAGAGCCCAATGTGGGGCTCGAACCCACGAACCATGAGGTCATGACCCGAGCCAAAGCCTGATGCTTAACCAATAGAGCAACCAAGGTACCTCAATAATTAAGCCTTTTTAAAAAGCCACTAAAAAAATAAATAAATAAATAAAAATAGAAAGCCACTAAAATTTTGCAGTTGTTTATTATTGCAGCATAATCTAGCCTATGTCACCAATACATTTCTCCTTCCATATCACAAAATATGTGGTCTCCCCTGCCATCATACACATGTCCTTTCACTACATCAATCATCCTCTCTCTATATATATATCTTCAACCTTTCCTTCATTCTGTTCAGGAACCAAAAAGGCATAATTACTTTTATATATTCGATCTTCTAAAAATGTCCTTTATCAAGTCTATATACTTACTTTGGCTTCCATCATTTATTTCTTTCTCTTATATACCAAGTCCTACTATCCTGCCAAAAATATATAGTCTATACTGTGCTCACTTGTAACCTCCCGTTCAATCCTCATTCCATTATAATCTGACGGCCACCCTACACCATTCTGCGGAAAGTGTTCTTTCCAAAATTACTGGTGCAATTCAGTAGCTAAATCAAATGGACCTTGGACTGGACATGTGATAAATCTACCTGCTGAATAAACCTCTCCTTTTGACATAAAGTAGCCAGCCCACACCCCTTTGGGATGCACCTGCTGTACCGTGGCCCACGGGCTCTATCAAGTAGAGCTGAATGTTCTCTCTACCACCAGACTCCCCCAGGCAACTAACTAGCCCCAGCACCAGTGATTAAAGAGCAGACATGTGATCTGAAAACAGACAACCTGTAGGACAGGCCAGAAATTCATGATCTGCGTGTACAGGCTCAAAAAGGAGAGAATGGCTAGGTTCCCTCTCCCGTGAATATGAATTAAGATCAAAGGACATTTGGCAGTTGGTTAGGGGGCAATGTAAAGAGGAGGCCATTGTGGCTATATACAAGAAACCACAGAGAAAGAAGTCGCCTGGGAAGAGAGGACGAAGCAGCTGCTTAGCAACTGCCCCTGGGAAATGGGCAGAAGAGACAGCTCTGGCCTGGTGGTTCTCCATATCCAGCAACTAGTCCTTTTGTTTTCCAGTTGTATTTGGGTTTGTTCTTGAACTTACCTAAAACCCCATAAAGTATCCTTAAAACAAACCCCAATTACTGTAACTTGAGTAGATTTCTTTCTAGCAAAAGACCCTTTTAAAGCCTTATTTTAGTCTGCCTCCTCAAAGGTTTTGCAGTACTGACCACTCCCTCTTTTATTTTTTTTTCTTTTATAGTTTATTGTCAAGTTGGTTTCCATATAACACCCAGTGCTCATCCACTCAAGTGCCCTCCTCCACGCCCATCACCTCCTTCCCTTCTCCCTTACCCCCATCAGCCCTCAGTTTGTTCTCAGTATTCAAGAGTCTCTCATGGTTTGCCTCCCTCCCTCTCCCCAACTATTTTCCCCTTCCCCTCCCCCATGGTCCTCTGTTAAGTTTCTCCTGTTACACTTATGAATGAAAACATATGGTATCTGTCCTTCTCTGCCTGACTTATGTCACTTAGCATAACACTCTCGAGGTCCACCCATGTTGCTACAAATGGCCAGATTTCATTTTCTCATTGCCATGTAGTACTCCATTGTGTATATATACCACATCTTCTTGATCCACTCATCAAGTGATGGACATTTAGGCTCTTTCCATGATTTGGCTATTGTAGAAAGTTGCGCTATGAACATTGGGGTACATGTGCCCCTATGCATCAGCACTTCTGTATCCCTTGGGTAAATTCCTGGCAGTGCTATTGCTGGGTCATAGGGGAGTTCTATGGATAGTTTTCTGAGGAACTTCCACACTGTTTTCCAGAGCGGCTGCACCAGTTTACATTCCCACCAACAGTGTAGGAGGGTGCCCGTCTCTCCACACCCTCGCCAGCATCTATAGTCTCTTGATTTGTTCATTTTAGCGACTCTGACCGGCTTGAGGTGGTATCTCAGTGTGGTTTGTATTCCCCTGATGATGAGTGATGCTGAGCATTGTTTCATGTGCCTGTAGGCCATCTGGATGTCCTCTTTGGAGAAGTGTCTATTCATGTCCTCTGTCCATTTCTTCACTGGGTTATTCATTTTTCAGGTGGGGAGTTCGGTGAATTCCTTATAGATTTTGGATACTAGCCCTTTATCTGATATATCATTTACAACTATCTTTTCCCATTCCTTCGGTTGCCTATTAGTTTTCTTGATTGTTTCCTTTGCAGTACAGAAGTTTTTTATCTTGATGAGGTCCCAAGAGTTCATTTTGGTTCTTGATTCCCTTGCCTTTGGTGATGTATAGAGTAAGAACTTGCTGCGGTTGAGGTCAAGGAGGTTGTTTCCTGCTTTCTCCTCTAGGGCTTTGATAGTTTCCTGTCTCAAATTCAGGTCCTTCATCCATTTTGAGTTTATTTTTGTGCATGGTGTAAGAAAGTGATCTAGTTTAATTCTTTTGAATGTTGCTGTCCAGTTCTGTTCAAGAGGCTGTCTGTTTTCCACTGGATACTCTTTCCTGCTTTGTCAAAGATTAATTGGCCATACATTTGTGGGTCCAGTTCTGAGTTCTCTATATTCTATTCCATTGGTCTATGTGTCTGTTTTTGTGCCAATACCATACTGTCTTGATGATGACAGCTTTGTAGTAGAGGCTTAAGTCTGGGATTGTGATGCCTCCAGTTTTGGTTTTCTTCTTCAATATTACTTTGGCTATTCTGGGTCTTTTGTGGTTCCAAATACATTTTTGGATAGTTTGTTCTAGCTTTGAGAAGAATGCTGGTGCAATTTTGATTGGGATTGCATTGAATGTGTAGATTGCTTCGGGTAGTAATGACATATTAACAATATTTATTCTTCTGATCCATGAGCATGGATATTTTTCCATTTCCTTGTGTCTTCTTTAATTTCCTTCATAAGTTTTTTATAGTTTTCATCATACATATTTTTATATCTTTGGTTAGGCTTATTCCTAGGTATTTTATTGTTTTTTTGTGAAATTGTGAATGGGATAAGTTTCTTGATTTCTCTTTCTGTTGCTTCATTATTGGTGTATAAAAATGCAACCAATTTCTATATGTGTCAATTTTGTACCCTGCAACTTTGGTAGAGGAAGAGGAATCCTTAAAGAGACTGAGAAGAAACATGATGCAGGGGAACAAGGAGAAACTTTCAGAAAAGAGGGAGTGGAAGTACTGCTAACAATAAGCAAATCATGGAAAGAGCCTAAATGGCCATCAACTGACGAATGGATCAAGAAGAGTGGCTTATGTACACAATGGAGTACTACACGGCAATGAGAAAGAATGAAATCTGGACATTTGTAGCAACGTGGATGGACCTCGAGGGTGTCATGCTAAGTGAAATAAGCCAGGCAAAGAAAGACAGATACCATTGTTTTCACTCATATGTGAAAAAATGAAAAACTAAAAAACTAAAATAACCTAAAAAATAAAAAATAAAGTAAAATGTAAAGGATGCCTAGGGTTTCTCTGCTGCCTTCTCTGTCTCCTCCCCCCTCCCTCCCTCCCCCCCCCCCATCTCCAGGAGCTCTTACCCATTTCCATGTCTTCATACCCCACACCACCTGGGAACTCTCAAAACTTTTTAAAATTCTGTCCAACTAACATATCTTTTTGGAAAATCACATTTGCATTTATTAAAATAATCACTCGATGGTTAGTCATAAGACCTTACATTTTTCATTTCAAAGGGTAATTTGTAACATTCCAGTGAATGGTCAAGACCAAGCTGTCAATGCTGTAGCACATTAATGTGTAATGACAATTCTTAAACAATCATCTGATAAAGATACTTCAGGCAAAAAATCTAGAGCAAACACAAAGTAAAATAAAATGAAATATGAAATAAAACAAAACTTGGATGAATCCTCTGTTTAAATTTGTTCAAATGGTTTTCACTACATGCATGAACCTTGCAATTTCGATTTTTATAAAGAAAAGACTGTAAATCAAGTGAATTGTTAGGAATGAAGTCAGCAATGATTTGAGGCAAAATATTACTACCTACATATAAGATTGGTATGATAAGAAGAGTGTCAAAAATGGACTATTGTCATAGAGTTTTAAAGAAATTTAAGGCTAAAACATCCTACTATCTCATTTTATAGATAAAGAAGAGGAGAATCAGAGAACCCATGATTTGCTCAGAAGGACAACGCTACTTCATGGCAGAGCTGACAGTCATTAAGACCACGTGATCCCTTACCTAGCACCCTTGTCAATATAACATGATTTATGAATTGCTCTCAAACTTGCTAAGAGGAAAATGGCAAGAAGATCCTTCAGGACTGAAGAAGTCCTAGTCAGGAGGGCATTTACCCTCTCAATAGAATTGCCCTCTCTTCCCGCTAGAGGCCTACATATGCGAGACGGGAACCAGATGTTCTGAGCGCAGGGGGGTGAGAAAGGCAAACTAACACCTTCTCTTTGATGCGCTTGGAAAGACTCAAACTGCTCTCTCTAGAGTGGTTAAGACAGCTGCTGAGACGTAGCAAAGCTTTGATCCAAGAGCTTGAGCTCCCAGAGTCATGAAATCACCCCAGGAAGGGAAATAGGGTGAGTTTAAATCAAATGTGGTAATCCAAGGCTGGGTGTGAAATATATTAAAATTAGAAAAAGTGATGACAGATAAAAGGTTGGTGAGAAATGTGCCAAATTATTTCATTAGAAAATTGCTTTAAAGCGCCATGTTTAAACGTAGTGAGGCCATTTTCTTCAATGTTCCCAATGTTCAACTGGGACATGTTCCCAACTCCCAGTGTTCCCAGTGCCCCACATAGTCATACATGTGTGAATATGTGTGTGTGTCTGCGAGTGAATATATCTCTCTATATGTATTTTGTGTGTATATTTACATTTATGTTTTTACTGATTGAGAGAGAGAGAGAGAGAGACGGAAAACTACTTCTGGAGCTTGAACAGAAAACCTCATCTGAACTGGGAAAAATTTAAATCCTGTGGCTCAAATACCAAGCATCTGCTGCTTAGTGACAGCATTTCCAAACTGTAAGTTCAGCTGTTTAAAGAGTAAAACGAATCATTTTAAAAGCACATGAAATGTTTTAAAGTTATGAAACACTACATGGTTTTATATATATATATACATATATATATATACAGTTATAGTTATATAGTTATATACATATAACACACAAAACATGTATATACACATATAACTTATATATGTGATATATATAACTATATATATAACTGTCTCATATACATGTAGTTATAATTGTATATAACTGTATATACTATACATATATAATACAGTATATAACTCTATATAACTATGTATATTCACATATGTATAGCTTATAGTTATATACTATATATCTCTATATATTCACACTGTATATTATATAAGTATATACTATATAAAACCATAACGATACATATTCACACACTATATAGTACAGAATTATATACTAGATAAAATTACAACAATATATATTCACATATGACATAGCATAGAGTTATATACTATATATAACTATAACTATATATATTCACATACTTTAAGTATAGAAGTATAACGCACATAACTATATACATTCACAGACTATAAAATATAGAATTATATACTACATATAACCATATATATAGCATATACGGATACGATATATAACTGTAACACATACACACGCACACACAAGACGACAAGGAAACAACACCTGTGGGTTCTAAATGAACTTTCCATACATTATGCCAAGAGAAAACATTCTGATTTCTCAGTGGACGACAACATGGCAGACAGTAACTGCAGCTCTGAATCGATAGCTATGCTGATTCCCAAATCCAGAAACATTCAGACAGCCGATTCTGTGCAGTCAGCACAGGTCAGATCATTTATATCCTGAGATACCCACAACCAGGATGAAGTCAATCTCTCTCTTTAGAAACCTGCGCCACAGCCAAAGCATAGCACACACTTTATTCTACCAGCTAATTTTTAACCTTTCAGGCATGGGTGAAAATGCCCCTTTCATGGCAGTGGTCTCAGTCAACCTATAAACCTGAGAATCCCATAAATGCTCTTTGTTATCCCTCCAACTCAGCCCTCCGTTCCAAGTCAAAACTCCCCCCAGAATCACCTCCTCATAACTCCAAAGAGAGGACTTTCATTTCCAACCTTCCTTGAAACCACAAATCCCTCGAGCCCTCTCCCTGGCCTGGCCCCGCTCAGCTCGGGGCGTATTTAAAAATGCTTTCACAGCCCTTGCCTTTACCAGCCTTTCTCTTCCGGTCTCCATTTTTCCCAAATGGAGAGGATTTGAGGAACCCTTAATCCTTGTCTTATATCCTCCCACTCTCAGTGGTTCTATCTTTTCTTATAACCTCTCACTACCTGCTCCTCAGCCCCTTCTCTCGGCCACCTGCTGAGACAAACACTCCAAATTCAGCAGGTCTATCCCAACAGCAGCTGCCAAGCCCATCCTCATGCTGAACAGACCACGACTGATAGAAAAGCCACGACACAGCATAATCACTCTTAGCTTACCAGATGAAAGTGTTTTCGATCTGCACGCATTTCAGGAAGTTTGATATAATAGGAAAAATTTCAAAGGCTAACAGAAATGAATGTCTCTCCTAAGAGACAGTCACTAACACCCCAAGTTCACCACTGTCCTTGGCCTCGGGAAAGCAAGAAATTCATTCATCTGTTGTATTTTTAATGTCTTTACCTCTTGTCACTGTGCTGCTCTGTTTATAAGCTGCAAAATGTTTGGGATCAGATGTCTGCTTCTCAAATCTGCTACTTTTGGCAGGATTGTCTGTAATACCTAAGGGTACTGTTTTGGACAATTTCAGGAATTCTTCCATGTAAGCTTACAAAGGGTCATTTTCTTAAAATGCACTGGAATGTACTCTTTCATCTGGTACATTTTCACTAAGACAGACAGATTCGCCTCTCTCTGGGCTTAATGCAGCCAGGAAACAAAAGTATGGTGTGTCTCTTCACTCTGAGACGCCTACTAAATCACCCTCTAGCATTCTCTATTTAGTAATGTATTGTGTTTATTGTCTGTCCAGCAGCTAGAAGGGGAGCTCCAGGAAGGGCAGGGATTTGTCTTTGCTCGCTGATGAATCCCTACGGCCTATAACAGTGCCTGGCACAAAGCATATATTCAATTTATTTGTTGAATTTATTAAGTAATTAATCTCCTGCTGTACACGTTTATCCTAAATGCTTTATACTTGGCAGGATGAAATGAGATGTACATTTTGAATGGGAAACACCCTGTGGGCTTTGAGAAAACAGTAAAAGGAGATCATGAACATTCCATCCTACACCAGTGGTGTGAATTATTCCATGAGGGGCAAGCAACATAACATTTCTTTGTGTTCCAAGATGAATCCAAGCTGACCCAATGTCCCCAGAGGACAAGTGTTTGGAGAAGTCCAAAAAAAGTCACCTTCCTGGATTCCCTCCCCTTCCATTCTTTGACACAAGAAATATGGAGCTATGGTGCCCAGAAAAAATGGGACAGGGGCTGCTCTTCTACTTTGATCACTGAAGCTCTCAGTCTGTGTAGAAGACATGACACCACCCACAGTTCTCCTAGCCTCAGGCATGGAGACCTTCACTGAAGCCCTCAACACTGAAACATCTGGTGTCTAGGCTACATGGGCATCCACGTGGCCACCTCCACGTGGAATTCCTGTATCCACAAAGCGATTGCTTTTCAGTGAAATCAGAACCCACTACTAACTGAAACTGTAAACTCCAACTCACTTCCCCGCGTTCAAGTATCCAGCCAATATCTTGAAATTCCTTTCATTTTCCCCTTGGGTCCTTTCCTTTCACATCTCTCACACAAATAGACAAAAACATTGTTTATATCTGTTTGGTCGTAATAGTGTCTGATGGCTTGTCCTTATAGACGGATAGACACTAGGGCCTAGAAGTACAGAAAGATCCAGGTTGTCTTTCCCTGGGAACAAGTAAAATCCTGGCTGTAGCACAGTCACCATAGTGACGGAGTGGGAGGAATTCAGCTAGGATTGGGTTCAGCAAACTGTGATGTAAACCTCAAAACAACAGCGGCCCTCAAAAGATTGACTTTTGTTTTATCCCCCTTAACGGAAATTCTGTGATAGCCCCTGACCTCGTGCAGAGACTTCTGTATGAATTTTCCACTAGTTGTCTCATGCCATCCCATGACCTAAGGCAACTGCTCATGCACTGACCATACAGAAGTGGGTAAAGGGGGTGTGCCACATGTCTTTTTGTTTTTAATTTTAATTTATTTTTGAGGGGGGAAGGTGTGTAGAGAGAGGGAGACACAGAATCCGAAGCAGGCTCCAGGCTCTGAGTTGTCAGCACAGAGCCCAACACGGGGCTCAAACTCATGAACCATGAGATCATGACCTGAGCCAATGGTGGCCACTTAACCGACTGAGCCACCCAGGTGCCCCACTACATGTCTTTAAAGCTTCCCTAAGGCAGCCATAATCTGCCATTACTTCTCACTGGCCAATACATAGTCACACTATCAGGCTACACATGATGGAAGCTGAGAAATGTGGTCTTTTTCTCACATGACTAGGTTGGATACGGAGAAAAGCAACTAACAGTCTATGCCACAGAGAATGAACACTCATTCTGTTCTTTCATGATGAGTTGGCAGAAGTGAAAATCAATGCTTCTCATTAGACATCAAGTTTCTCAGGAGTTGGTTCATTTAAATATTGAAATACTGGACAGTGAAATATTGAAAAGTTGAAATATTAATAAATAATTCTTCAACTTTGCCAAGCTTAAGGCCCACCTCAACTCTCAGATGCTATTTGCCCTTCCGTTTAGATCAAGATTAGGAAAAGAGACAAAATCACTTGTCAGCAGGATCTTCTCGTAAGTTCTTTTGTCGTCTGACTTGGTGTCCAACAGGTGAGTCAATGTTCACAAGATATATAAAAATTAAAGACAAGCTAAACCTTAAACCAATCCTACCTTCGATTCCATGAAGGGTGGGCATGAGACTCTGAAGTCACAGAACAGGTGACATTATCCTGGCTCCACTTCCACTCCCACCAAATTATAAGCTTGAAGAATTTGCATTGTTTGTCCCACATGCTCCAGAATCTTCTATATAACCAACACTCAATGGATCTTTGCTGCACTGGGTTGAAAATGGATCATAATGTAAACATACACAAGATCTGATGTGAAAAGATGAAGAGTTTAAAACACTTTCAAATGGATGGTGTGGCAGAAAAGAACATGGCATTTAAAAGTCAGCACGGCCCCCATGTTCTTTAACTATCCTCACAGTTACTGCTTATTTGACCTGTGTTTCCCCACGTGGAAAACGCAGGATGTACCTTTGCCCCTGCACTCCTCCTCGGGGTTACAGTGTCGATTCATAGCAATTTCAAAGCCCTGTACAAAATACTGCTTGTGTGTATTCTTCCGCCTACACCGGCCCAGCAGGTACTCCAGAACAAGGAGTCTTGGCAACTCAAGGGATAATGCAGAACAAAAGGTGGTAACTGTGAGGAAGAGCCAGGCTCCAGGCAGCGGAGGGCCTGCCAGTAAACCTCCCTGTGGCCAGAGAGACAACAGCCAGAGGCGGCAACCATGAATCACTCAGGTAAAGGCCTTCATGGCAGCACTGGGGCTTCCCGTGCATTGGCTCAGGGCCTCTGACCTGGTTGTTTCTCTGAAACTGTCATGATCATAATAAAGACGATGAGCAGGGTTGTTCTCAGACAGCCTTGGAAGGCCCATGAGTCATCTGGACAAGCACTCTGACTTGAAAGGATGCTCTACCCACTCTTTAAACAATGGCCACACACATCCTACTTGAATAAACCATCAAAGATGTTTTTGGAATGTCACAATGTGGTTGGAAGTAAGATTAAAACCCTATCATGGAGCCAGGTAAAGAGGTAGCCAGGACTCTATGAGAATGTTAAACTGTATTGCTGGGCTTTGAAAATATATAATAGGGTTTCTCATCGAGTCTGAGGGTCTAGGGAAGGTTGTTCAGAAGAAGGGGCATTTGTTCTGAATCTGAAGAATTAAAACTGTCAGGTAAAGAGGGAGAGGGAGAGATTTGCAGATAGGTGAAACAGCATGTGCTAAGGCCCTGTGGCAGGAGAGAGCTTACTTAAAGAACTAGAAAAGGGGAAGGAAAAAAGTGTGAGTGGACCAGGAAGAGCAAAGAGAAGAGCAGTGTAGGACAGGGTGAAGGAGTTTCAGTTGGGGTCTTTGGATGAGAGAGACACTGAAGTGAACTCTCCCTCATGCATCAAAATAAAGAGGAAGATTGTTGGAAAATACACTAGAGAAGTCACAAAGCTGCAGGATTCTCATATGATTTAACGTCAGTCAGGTGACAGGCGATCTTATGAGTGCAGTTGTGATAGATCCGGAGTGAAATGGCTAGAAGGGTAACCAGGAAGTAAGGTGAGGGACGCGGTGAGCACAGGCCATCTTTTGGGGATTTGGGCTGTAAATGGGGAGGTCAGTGAGAATGAGTTTGTCTGGGATACAGACACAGGATCCAGGAGAGCTTTTTTTTTTTTTTTTAAGATTAAGGAGTCTGAGCATATTTCAGTGCTAATGAAAGAGACAGGATGACTACAGAAGAGAGAAGGAGTCATACAGAGCACAGGTTTTCGAGAAGCAAAAGTGGAAGAATCATCCTTACCAGGGTGGAGCAGCCCCGCTAGGTCACACCAAGAAGAGAGGAAGGCCATGCAGGTACAAGAAAAGTCCCTGCAGTGGTGGTGGGAAGACTCCATTCCCAGCAGATGGCCTCCGTTGTGTCTCCGCAGTAGGTCATTTTCTGAGAAGGGGAAGGGAAGAGATGAATGAGGAGGATTAGGCCACGTGAAGACTAGAGGAGGTTTCAGAAAGTCATTGTAAGGACTGGGAGGCTGAGGAGTAATACACAGGAAAGGCATTCGGCAGGCTGAGCGTCCACCTGCGGGGCCAGCTTTCAGTGCCCAGCTGCTGGGTGTGGTCATTGGGTCCCGAGAAGGTCCTTTAGGTCAGAAGCCATCTCTGCATTCTGTGTAAACACACAGAGTGTTTGACAAATTCTCATGGTTTGTGTAATGTATGGCTTGAGTGCTGAGGACAACTGTGCCTCCTTATCAACTTATTACTTTGTTTCTTAGGAACACAGTAGGTGCCATACCATTTAAATCTATTGTTAGAAACGGGGACTAAGCTTGCAGCCCACCTACGGCAAGGTGCGCACACGCTTTGGCACCTGTGGCGTATATCTGGGTAAGGCATTTCCCCGACTTCATCTTCGCAATGTTTCCCCAGCTTTCTCCTTTATGATCAGATATTACCAGATGAATACGTTTTAGCTGTCTTCAGTCTTTTTGTGGAATGCAGACACAAATAATAAGTCAAGAATAGAACAAAGAGTGTCACATGGAAATTAATTTAAAAATAGCATCTGGGTGGCTCAATTGTTTAAACATTGGACTTTGGCTCAGGTCTTGATCTTCTGGTTCATGGGTTCCAGCCCAAGGTCGGGCTCTGTGCTGACAGCTCAGCCTGAAGCCAGCTTCAGAGTTTGTGTTTCCCCCTCTCTCTGCCTCTCCCCTGCTCACACTCTGCCTGGCTCACGCTCTCTCTTTCACAAAAATAAACATTAAAATTTTTAAATAAAAATAAAAATATAATGATCATCACAGATACAGAGACAGAAATAGATAAAAATGTAAAGACATAAATATAGCAATGTTTGCTGACAATTCCTATGGAAAGAGGGAATGTAAAACCTTAGCTGAGATTCTACTCTGAGAGATAAAAAGAATCTAACCATTTTGTGAAAAAGAAAAACATACTTACCTATTAAATGTTTTCATGTTTTCTCTAAGACTGAAGTATTTTTAGTAATTTCCTTTGA
Source organism: Helogale parvula (assembly GCA_004023845.1). Classification (NCBI taxonomy): domain Eukaryota; kingdom Metazoa; phylum Chordata; class Mammalia; order Carnivora; family Herpestidae; genus Helogale; species Helogale parvula. The sequence goes on along the minus strand of PJEM01005183.1, from coordinate 60,512 downwards.
AAAGGCTATCAGGAAGAAAAATTATAAACCAAGGTAATTTTACAAAATGGTTAATTTGAAGGAAATAGAAAGCATTTTCATTTCTTACAAATCATTTATGGCTAATATTATAAATATAAGAAAAAATATTTAAATGAATAGTCTCCAAACAGCAACTTTTAGGAAAACAAGTATTTTAAAGTAAAGCTTCTTTGATGGCCAAAGTTACTTACTTTCAGTGTACTTCACACTGGACATCAGTGCTGTCTCTGACTTTGATTTTTAAATATCTAAAAGAGAATCAAGATGACATTAAGGTTAAGACCATAGACTCATACATGCACTTGACTTCCTCTGCCTGTTTGCCTCATGAAAGCCCCTAATCGCGCTTTACCTCCAGATTGTTGAGGACTCTGTGAGTTAATATATGGGAAATTCTTAGGACAGTGCCTTGCACACGGGAAGCATTTTACAAGCATTAGTCATCACTAGTTGTCATTGTCCCCATCATGCAAAGGATGTAGAAAGTGTCTTTGCTGGTGTTTCTCCCAAGTGCTGCCAGAAGCTAACATACTGAAGGTAACTAATTCAGCTTAAGCAGTAATGACTAAGGTAGGTGATGTTGGTCCTACCTAGGGCTTTAAGAACACACTAATCACGGGGCACGTGACGTGGTTCAGTTGAGTAAGCATACGACATCAGCTCAGGTCATGATCTTGCTCATGGTTCAAGCCCCACGTCGGGCTCTGTGCTGACAGCTCAGAGCCTGGAACCTGCTTCAGATTCTGTGTCTCCCTCTCTCCCTTCTCCTCTCCCACTCATGCTCCCCCCTCTTTCAAAAATAAATAAACATTTTTTTAAAAAGAACACCTTAATAAGGAGACAGAGAATGCCTTCCCTTGTAATCAAAAGGCAGAACCAAAAAACTGACATCCCAACTTCATGCAAAGGAGAATGAGACTGCCGAGGAGTCTGGATGCTCTCAAAGCGTGCAGGCAGGAGAAGAAAACCCCCTTCCCTAACCCGTTTCACACTCTCACTACCCTTGACTCTAAAAGACAAAGCTCAGTTAGGCCTTCTCTGCCTACAGCTCTGGTCTCTGAATGCACAGGTGCTTTTCAGAAACCTCAAAACAACTTCCGGATGCCAAAGGGTTCCCCTCAATGAAGCCCTTTCCAGTCCCTCAGGAATCATCCATTAGTCTTTGTTCCTTCCGCACTTGCCAGTTATTAAAAATCAAACAACAAACAAGAACCAGCATCACACATACTGAAGTCCTCTACTCCACAGCTCTTCTTCAATAATCAAGGACTTTTGCAAGTTCCTTACACTGTCTGCGCCTCAGTCTCTTTAGCTGTAAAGCGGGGGTAATAGAGAAGATTGATTTATGCCTGCCCAGTTATAAAACATCTGGTTCTGATGATCGTGGGTGCTGTCTTCTGCTTCAGGACCCAAATCATACCAGAAGTCCTGATTCAGTCACAGGTTCCCATAACCCTTGTATATCACAGATTCCAGACAGCATATCGATACCTATTAATGTATTCCCTGTATATCAATAATCACATGTTTCTGATGTCCATTCTCTTGCTATTCCTTCCAGGAATCGGATTTCCTCATCCTCAGCTCATAGCATAGGGCTCTAATGAAAAAAGGGAAGAAGAAGAAACATTTGGGGGTATTAGGACTAAGTGTTTCTGGTCAATTTTTATACCATCTACAATGAAACCATGGAGGAGAGGGAAATCTTCTGAGGACAGACTACAAAATTAATTTTTAAGGACTTGATCAGCGACTACCCTGAGAATAAGAACATACTGTGAATAATGAGGACAGTGGCAAGCTCCAGGCCGTTTCATTTTTATGATAATAGGCGTTACAACTGGTTCTGATCGACAAACCCCTGGACGCAGACAAACTCAATCAATTTACCGACAGGTATTTTTTGTAGTCTTTGTTCTTGAACATGAGCACTTTTTGAACTTAAATGGCACATCAGCAAAGAAACAGATGCTAACACATTTTACTAATATAAAGTTAATTCAGAAAAGCTAACCTTCTTTTCAAGTTTGTTAGAATTTTTTGTCCTAAGTTGATAAACAAAAAGCTATCTTAGTAGTTTTGAGTTTAAAGAATGCCACACAAGTCTAATTATTTATGTTATCCTTTATCTTAGTGTTATCTAGTGACAACTTAGGTAAGAAGTGTATATGCCTTACCCTTATAGACTTACCCCGTTCACTGACTTTGAGCAAAGGACTTTGAAACCCTGGGAGATGGGAGGGTCACAAGAGGAGTGTGGGCCCCAAAGTACCACTGGACACGTGTCACGTGGCCAAATTTTCAGCTTATTTGTTTCAGCAGCTGTTACTCTAACCAATATGAAAGCTAAATTCCTTTCTTTTTAATTGTTTTTAATGTTTTATTTATTTTTGAGAAAGAGAGGGAGACAGAGCATGAGTGGGGGAGGGACAGAGAGAGAGAGATGCTGAAGTAGGCTCCAGGCCATGAGCTATCAGCACAGAACCCAACATGAGGCTCAAATCCACAAACCAAGAGATCATGACCTGAGCTGAAGTCAGACACTCAACTGACTGAGCCACCCAGGCGCTCCGAATGCACATACTTGCGTGATTACAAACCTTTCTCTAACACAGCTAAAACTGAAAACAAGATATAAGGGAGTGTCACTCAAGGGCAAACTGTGAGACAGTCCTGAACAAGCATCATATATGATGATGGTGATCTGCTGACTCCGACAATCGGAATCTTACACACAAATGGCTCTCCATTTTTTCCCCATACTTCTGAGAATGAAGATAAATTCCTAGGTATAATAGGAGCTCTCAAGAAAAGTGACCAACAGGTAATAATGATTTTTCTTAGAAGGAAGAGGAGAAATGCACCCTGCATCCACAACAATTCCACTAAGAATCCTTCCCTAGGCCCAACTATAATATGTCCCCTTTGTCTTTTCTAACACCCCAAAATGCTCCCAGGAGATAGAGATCCCAGTAGTAATCAGAGCAATCTGTTTTAAAAATTTTTCTTAATGTTTTATTTATTTTTGATAGAGGGAGGGAGGGAGGGAGGGAGGGGATCCAGCAGGAAGGGGCAGAGAGAGAGGGAGACACAGAATCTGAAGCAGGCTCCAGGCTCTGAGCTGTCAGCACAGAGTCCAACGTGGGGCTCGAACTCACGAACTGCAAGATCATGACTTGAATTGAAGCTGGACGCTTAACCGACTGAGCCACCCAGGTGCCCCATAAGAGCAATCTTGCTTCAAAACCCAGTAGACAGACAGCTTTATTTTGGTGTGTGTCTGCTTAAAAGTATCATAAAGGGGTAATTTTAGGGGACATGCCTCCAATTGGCAATCAAAATATCCCTCCCTTTCTATCTCTGCTTTGTATCTTTTCACTTTTTATTTCAAACTATTTATTTTAAGCCAGGACTGTAAGAACCCTCGGACCATCTTCCTCTCATCAGAAAATTTCTTCCGCATCTGGTCTTACTAATTTGCTAGCCATCTCTCCAGCCTCTGAACTTCAAAGAATCATATAAAAATACTTACCAAACTCCTAGAGGTGATCTTTTAAGAGGTGGGTGCTAATTGGCCCGAGCCCTTTGTTCTTAAACTTATATTTTAGACATATTTGACCAAACACTCTTCAAACAAATAAAAAGTGGCCTAATCACATTCATAAACAGCAACAACAACGATGTAGGTAAAACAGAATTCTTGTTCATTTGAAATAAGATCAGTCGCATTAAAGAATCCAGGATGAGAGGCAGGTATAGGCTTAGCTGTTAATTGTCCCTTGGGTTGGTTGTGGGTTTTGTTTTTTTCTTTTCGTGTTTCCCCGTGCAAGGATTTAAGACACAGCTTTAGATATTTAGGGTCATATCACTCAGTTTACTAGAAATTTCTGAGTATTCTTTACTTAGAAGCCAGCAGGACATCACAAAGGACATAACAACTTATATATGCAAAAACCCTCTATTCTCATTATTTCCTGGGAAAGGAGAGGGAGGCATTGATGACAGAGGCAAACGCTCCTACCTGTACTGCTGGCTTCCTCTCACTGCCGTGGGTCACGGGTGATACTACACCAGCGTTCGGTTCTCCTTCCCTCTGTTGGATGTAAACGCAGGCTAATGAGCGTATGGAGTGTCTACTCTACGAAAGGCCATGGAAATTCAAAAACGAGGAAGCCGTGCTCTCAGCTTTCACAGGGCTTCTGCTCCAGGGTAACAGATGCAACAAAGCGGGCTGGATGTGAGATGAGAAAAAAGTCCTGGAGATAACCAGTATAAGGAGATAAGGAGTATAAATATACTTTGTGCCACTGAATGGCGCGCTTAAAAATGGTGAAGATGGTTCATTCTACGCGACGTATATTTTAACCCACATAGGAAAAGAGAAGGAATAGAGACTCTCTCCTCCCTTCTGTCAGAGATAGAATGAATCAGAATAAAGCAACTGGTGCCAGGACCATTCCTGGGACAAGGAAAAAGCATGAACAGCCGCTGTGTGCGTTTCTCCCACGGAGAGGCTATCAGCCCCAGGCAGGTGGGAAAGATTCACATCTTGGGGGGACTCATCGTGGGTCATGTGTCGTTCCTAGAGGTCAAAGGCAGATATTCTTCCCTGGAGATGTACATGACTACATTATTATCACTGAGGAACATGAATCAATGGTTATGAGAACCATGCTCCCTTTATAGGTGACCCAGTAAGGACAGCACCTGGGCTCTTGCTCTCCCAGAGGTGCAGGGCCTGGTCACACAGGCGCCCTGTGCTCAGAAACGTTCCTGTGTTTGCTTTAGTGCTCTGTCGTCCCCATCGGGAAGATCTCGATAGTTTTTTCAACAAGAGCGCCCATATTTCACTCTATACTGGGCTCAGCAGATGAGGTGGGTCACCAGTCCTACAGAGCGGGAAGGACGCAGCCTCTTTCTCTCCAGAGCCTGTGCGCAGGGCAGCGAATAAGGGCTGGCCTGTTGGGGAAGGTCAAGTCTTCAGGACATAAACCTGATTTTTTTACATAAGTAAAAAAAATATCCCCAGATATATTACATAAGTAATGCCTTCCTTTATATTACTTTGACCTAAATCCATAAGTTTTCAGGCATTCTGACTTAATACAAACAATATCCCATGGGTCTATAAGACTTGGCCCTATTTATTCTAAAATTTTAATATGGTATTAATTCCAGTCTCTTCTCTCTAACCTGCCCCCACCCCAAGCGCATGCCACAGCTTTGACTTGTCCGACCTGATGTGGATGGCTGGGGACGGTCCTTCACGGCTTCCCTTCCCCACTCCTCTACCCGCTGCTGCCTCCTTCCCGGTCAGGGCAGGGCTGAGGTGGTCAGGAAAAGAACCACCACAAAAGCCCCTCTTACCTGGGCCAGGTCACATTCCTGCTGTTCTCCCGCACTGCGTACGCACTGCTGCTGGCGGGTGAGGAAGATGGCGGCTCCAACATGGCCGGCTCATTAAAGCTCACTGGCCCCATCTGATGGTCCCCAGTCCTCTGGGAAAACAGACATCCAAAAGGGGAATAAAAATGACAGTCGCCCTTTCTGTATTTCCCTCTTTTTTTTTGAAGACAAGAATTCTTTTGGAACCACCTCTTCACCTTGGGGAAATGGGAGCGGGGGGATGGCTTGTCTTTTCCTTGGCATAAAGCTGGTTTCTGCATTTGTTTCTATCTCACACCTGAGGGAAAGTAGCTGAGCCACCCTTGGCTTTGCTCTGACCCGAGAGTGTGAGAGTTAATCATAATTCGGGGACAACTGGAAGGCTGTTGGTTGTATCTGTAATGCCTTTATTAAAATAAAATAAAATAGAATAGAATAAAATAAAATTAATTTAATTTAATTTAAAAATGGGCGCTTGGGTGGCTCAGTAGGTTAAGTATCTGACTTCGGCTCAGGTCATGATCTGATGGTTTATAAGTTTGAGCCCTGTGTCCAGCTCTGTGCTGACAGCTCAGAGCCTGGAGCCTGCCTCAGATTCTGTGTCTCCCTCTCTCTCAGTCCCTCTCTGCCCCCTTACTTTCTCTCTCTATCTCAAAAATAAACATTAAAAAAATTTAAATAATAAATATAATAAAAGTAATATAGGACTTGTATAGTGATGGCAGAGTATAGAGAACATTTTCATAATACAGTCAAGGGACACTTCGCCAAGACTAAGAGAGGATGGTTCTGAACAATTTGCTACATCATGATTGGAAAGCAGAAACTATCCTGCTAGACATGTACAGATAGAGCAGTTTCTCAGCCTTGACACTACTGACATTTAAGCCAGATAATTCTTTGCTGTGGGAGGCTGTTCATGCATCCCCAGCCGCTGCCCACTACATGACAGTAGCGCCCTTCACCAAGTATCACACCTCCAAATGTCTCCAGACATTGCCAACTATCTCCCCGGAAGGCGAAATCACCTCTGATCGAAAACCAGTGCCACTCTTACAGGAAGAGGGGCCTCATGATCAAATGTTGAAGGTATGAAACAGATGACATTATGGAAACTGCTCCTAGTCCCACATTCCTGGAGTATGAAGTACAGTGCAGGGAGGGAGAATGGAGAACCATGGGAGACTGATGAGGGAGGGTCTGGTAGAACACACATGCGGGAAGGAACATCATCTGTTTGGTGATGGCAAGTCGCAGAAAGAGAATGACGGAGGGGATTTGAGATTCAGACAGAGGATAAGAATAAGGCCTGAGGCAGGTGGATCACTCAAGAGCTATGGCAGGAGTCAAGGCACAAAATGATGAAAAGCATCTGAACTGGAGGACAGGCAGGAGGGACAGGAACAGAAAGCTTGAGGGAATGGCCCTACAACTGGCAGCAAACACACAAGGAGATGGACAGTCATGTTTCCATGGCTGGAAAGGAGAAAAATATTGTATATGTCTGGTTGAGGGTGTCTTCTTTCTCTCCTGGGTTAACTTAAGATCTCAGCCTATAGAAATCTCTCTCAGAAGGACAGTTTTCTAGTATTCCTATGGATGAGATGCCCTGAGATTTTAAGCAACAAAGATGCTTATATTTTGATCCTTACCACCTCGTGTAACTTGTTCAACCAACAAAACGTCACAAACAACACAACTGGGCTCCATCGGTGGTTTTGAATCTCTGTTTTCAAATACTATTGTGACATTATGCCAACATGGGCCAAATTACCAGCAAAGAGTTGTCATGGTTTTGATATTATCTGTGGCAAACTATTAAAGAGAAAACATGAGAGAGGCCAAGGTACTATAAAAAGAAGAAAGGGCTCCTACCAAAGAATTTGATAAAAATGACTTTGCCCCAGGTTGGTACTTTATCTTAGAAGAAAACGTGGCTACAATTTTGATTTGATGCATTATGAATTCATTCCAATGGGAGCCTTTCTGGAAAGGAAAGCTTGGTAACAAAAGTAGAGACACAAAAGCAAAGGGATGTTGGCTGTAGAGTTGAGCAAACATCAATGGAATTTTTAACGTACTATATGGAGGGAATCTTTGAAAAGGAGATTTGGCTCCTGAATAAACTTTTCATGGTAAGCAACCAGGGAAGTTAAGCTCCCCTTATTAGCCTCTTTTTCTGTTCTTCTCAGTGGCCCATATCGTTTAAGCTAATAAGCAGAAGCAGCTGAAATACACAAAAAGCTCCTGATAAACAACAGCTAAGGGAGGGCAGAAAACAGGCAAAATTCAGCTCTAGTGACATAAATCTCAATGCATAGCTAAAGCCTGGCATATGTGGCTACAACAGTGCCCCCCAATGACACAGAGAGGCATTTGCCTCATCTCTTAAGTATATTTTTCACGTGTTAATGTTACAAGAATGTAAAAAAAGAATCTCATTTCCTGCTTGATATATTCTCTCCCAATGTCTTCCAGGTCCAAAGATTTGGAGACTTTCCAAACAACACATAATAACATAAGAGGAGGAAGGAAATGATGGAGGAGGGGGTGGGGAGGGGAGGGAGGTTAAGAGCAATTTGCATTTCTCTTGTGTTCCATACTTGTTTAACAGGCTATCGTCAACATCACTACTGATTTGGTTTCAGCTAAGTTGCAAGCAAGCGCGGTGTCTATACCAGGAAAGGTGATTTCCAGGTTAAAATAAGTAGAGGGTAGGATGAGGGTGTCTCCATTTTTAGGCATCCCTTGGTTAATGGCGTCTGCGTTTCATTCTTGATTGCCCAGAGCCAACTACCTCACTTCTTTATGTAACATATCCTCATGAGTCAAGTGGGAGTCAAAGCCAGTACCACTGATCCCTGTAGAAATACCTCTACAACAGTGCCATTCCAAGTCTAGTCACAGAGTAGCATAAACATCATCTTCAGGTTTCTTAGAAATTCTGAATGACAAGCTCTGGCCCAGATTTACTGAATTAATCACTTGGATGCACTTTGAGTAGCACCGCCCTAGAACTGTGCTGCTGTTCTGCAGCCTGCCCCTCCCAAGTCCACTGCAAGATAAATACAGAATGTGGGTGTAACCATTTAAAACATTTGACACTATGGCTGCATCCAAGCACATGAGCGATGGAATAGCCCAGTGTGGGTTTCAGCATTTGTGGGGTGAGCTGTCTAAGGCACAATGTGCTACCAGTCATGGACAGCAGAGCCCCGCACCATCATAATGGATTAAAAAAAAAAGTCCTTCATCACAGAGTCTGAAAAGTACTACTCTAGAGCAAAGGTCAGCAAACCTTTTCTAAAAAGGATCACACAGTCCATAAAGCTGAATATCTTAAGCTCTGTAGGTCATAAAGTCTCTGTGGCAACGACTTACCTACGATTATAAAGCAAAAGCATGAAGAGAGCGTAAGCAAATGATCATGACTGTTCCAATAAAACTTTATCTACCAAAACAAGTGGAGGGCCAGATCTGGTCTACAGGCTGTTCTGGGCCAACTCCTCTTTAAAGGATGACTGTTGACCAACATGATGACATCAGAAGATTCTGCTGCATCTGTTTGGTTTCATGCAACCCTTACTTTTGAGACCTGAGGGGGAGATGAAATAAACCACCACCACTTTGGTCAGTGATTTTTCCCTACTTACAGTGACCACAGAAATAGAAACTGTACCTCCCCCTTTGTGCAGCAAGATATCTGTGACATGACAGTGAGAACCCTGAGGACAAAGCCAGACACATCTGGCCAACCTTCAACCACCACCCTAGCAAAACCAAGAGGATCAAAAAGGAAATGTCCATATCAGAGAAGGAAAAGTTAAGTCTCTCTTCCTCTGGCTCAGGGATCTACAAACTATGGCCCACTGGTAAATGGCATCTGCCAAATTCAGCCTGCCACCTGTTTCTCTAAATAAAGTTTTATTGGAACAAAGCCATGCTTCCACACAATTACAAATTGTCTACAGCTGCATTTGAAGGACAGTGGCAAAGGGGATCAGCAAGCCTGTGTCCCACAAAGCCTAAAATATTTACTATTTGGATCTTTAAAGGAAAAAAATGCAGTCTCTGCTATTGTTCCTCCAGAAAGCCTTGTTCTAGTCCAGAAAGCTCCAAGCAAGTAGGTAAGAAGACAGATGCCTACAATGCTTTCTCTGGAAAATTCTTCTTTTGCTAAATAAAGTGGCACAGTCAGAGGCTTCTTGCTGAGTTCCTCCCAAGTTTCTTGGTGGCTTTAAAGTTCCTTTTAAATAACTTCTTTTACTATTAGAAATATATAGGCAGGGTTACTTATTCATGAAGCAGTATTCATGTAAAGGCAGCATTAACTGGGTGCCTTTTTACATTAAACTCATACGAAGAATATTAAAAGTCTTGACAAGAAAAAAAAAAAAAGAAACTTGACAAGATAGACAATAACATCCTTGCATCTAGGTCTCTGGAACATTCCCAGAGCGAGTGAAAAATGGGTTCTCCTATTTCCCAGAGAACCGGGGGCTCTGTTTTTGTCAGAGCTTCAAAGAATACTAAGCATCATAAACACAGGGAGCAGACTTCAACAAACAAAACCTTCCGGCCTTTGAATCCATTGTAAGTTACACACATAACATGAAGGAAAGTGGGCTGCAGTAGTCTGGGTAAAAGCAGAAATCCACCCAAAAAAAAAAGAAAAAAAAAAGCTCTGAGTAACATGGTGCTAACAAAACACAGTTGTTCACTGGTTGCCTGTTGGAAGGAAACTAGTGCCTATCAGTTACCTAATGCTCTGTGGCTGCGCCTTAGGAATGCTACTAGTGCCACCTTCTGGTCCTCTGATGCTACTGCATGCCCCTTATTCCATCCTGGCCTCATTTCCCCCAAGCCAGTGAATAATATGTGTCCTAGAATCATGGACCAAACAGAAAAAGGGATCTGTAGAGCTCTCTACCGATCTTTACAAATTATGAAGACCCTAGACCAAGCTGCCTTCATGCTGACTTTGAGACCACAGTGTAGAGACCACGCTGGCAAGACCAGAATGGCTTCTAACCTTATTTTTTTTGGCTCCAAAGGCTTGAGGCTTCTGTGAGCCAGAGAGACAGGATTATACAACTAAGCTTCCACCTCCTCGCAGCTCTTTTCATGCCCCAAAGATAGCCAGGCAAAGGGTAGTCATTGGACAAGTTGAAAAAGAGGAGAGGGATGTTACTATTTGGAGCCACTTTTCCCTGATAATGAAGAAAGGGACTCTTGGGTTTGGGATCAGGTTTCTCTAGGCAAGCTGCTGGGCTCCTCAGGAGAGCATGGTAGGAGTCGAAGGTTGGTAGGAGAAGTGGTTTCTCTCCTGTTTTGTAACACCTGCTGCAGAAATAAGTTTAAGTAAATAAACAGAGGAAGCACCCAGAACCTGCTGGGTGAAGCCCACCCACACAACCCCAGAAATAGCACTAGCCTCGCTCTTCACAGACAGGCATCCTCTGCCTTGTCTGCCTCCATCCTCAGACTCTGGATGCAGAGCAGAGCAAGCCCCGGCCACAGGGTTTCAAGGAGGGAGCTCAGGAAAGGAAAGCTTAGAGCATGGCAGGGAGGTGAGGCCCCGGGGGAAATACATGAGGGCCCAGGGGAAAGTGAAAAGTTTCACAGTGTCTTCCTTGACCAAGAGGAGAGCCTGGCCTGCCTGTGCTAAATCCTTTTGCTTCTGATTTGAAAAACATTTGGCTTCCTGAAAAGTAAAAACTATTAAGGGCCTTTTTGTAATCCATCTTGCACATCTTCAGAATTGACGTCAGCAAGTCACAAAGGGAGTTTCTACCAGGCCTCCCCTGACGGAGTGATGATGGCAATGATACAGGGCCATTGTGGCCCCGGGAGGGAGAGGAAGGATGTTCACAGGGCTCTTCTGGGCTCTGTCAGGAAGAGGGAGAAACACATCCCTCTAAGGAAAAAAAGGCATTTGTCTCCAAGAAAAATGGCTGCACTGGGGGAGACGTCATACTTAATGAAGCTAACCAACAGTAAAGGAAGCAAGCTGTTGTCTCTTCAGAATGTTAGAAAAATAATGTTTATGTTTAGAAGACGCTGTTACAATTTGCAATCAGAGCTGCCATTTGTGGACAGACACCGTTTTTCTTTAATCATAGAGGCGTTCATTACTCCTCTTCTACAGATGCTCAAACTGAGGTTCAGGAAAGTTCAGTAGCTTTCCCAAGGTCAAGAGGGATTAGGTAGAAATAAACCCAGTTCTGACTCCAAGCCTGTGCTCCGTCCGCGCTGCTCCAGTTTCCACGATTCGAACACTTGGTTTGGTATCACAAAGTCAAGCCTGCACATGAGCACTTATATTGAGATGCTCGCATGTCGGAAACTGAGGACTGGAAAGAGAGATTTCCACATTGAGATCACAGATTTGCAGAATCATGCTTACGAAGAGCTGACCCCCCAAATCCCCAGCTGAAATGGACCAGGGGGCCCGGGGCTGCCCCTATCCACAGTTCTTATTGCGGCAGGAACCATGATGGCTGTTCTGACTCTTGCTGAGTCCACGGCCTGAAGTGCACTGCCCTTCTCAGCCCCACAGAGTCCTCATCTCACTGTTATCTTTTCTGTCTCCTGTACTTTTCATTCGGACCCTCCAGGGTGAGAAAGGGGCTACGATTTATAGCAGGAAGATATTTTACACTGAGCCTTGATAGGGAGTTTCAGCAGCCACAGACTCCTACAGCAGAAGCTGGCCAGGAGGACACTTGATGATCAAGAGAAATAAGGAACATCTCCCCAGGGACCTGAGAAGACACCAAAAACAGCACAGAGACCCAGACAAAGCCTGGCTCCCCCATCCCGATTTCCTTGAGGTCCCCCTGCTGGAATGCACACAGCACCTCAGAACAGAAAGTGAAGAGGCCAATCTTCAAAGGGAGAGAAATAACCCAACTTTGAATCCTGAATCAAAAGGCTATTTATCCCAAAGACCCTGAGCTAACTTAACAGGGACTATTTGAAAACAGAAGAGACAGAGTTACCAAGATACTAAGAACTGGCAAATTCTAGATTTGTTTTTCTTCCTCCCAAATGGAATATGGGATTGAGGAAAAGATGAGCTCACTTATGGAAAATAAAGAGTACTAACTTTTTGGCACATTTAAGTTGTAATGTATACATGTGTTGTCTCACGTGTGCTTGTGTGTGAGTGTGTGTTTTATGTTAGATAGCCTGATTGCCTTTCTGACGTGGCCCGTCCACGCAAGGATTTCAACAAGGCATTTTTATAACCCTCTCCTGGTATCTTTGTGGACAAGCTGGGGGAAATGTGGGCTGGATGATGAAACACTTCTGTGAACTCTCAAGTTGCCTGTATTTGTTCCTTTTTGGACACCAAATTTTCAGGGAGACATTGACAAAGGGGATTTTCCTGTAACAAAATGGCCAGAATGACAAAGAACCTGGTAATCCTGTCCTGGGGGGAAAAGAATGTTTTATCTTAGAAAAATGAAGGCTCTGGGTGCAGCGAGGGGAGGAGGTGTGCACTGGTGATAGAGTGGAATGAGTGGTCTTTTGGAGGTAACCACAGTTCGAATCATGAATCTTCCTTACTACAAAATTTTCTGTGTCATCCACGTGCACTTACCATGCTCTCTAGTGTAACTGCACTTTCTGCAACAATATCTACAGGACAGGGTGAGCGATGCAGCATGCCAGCTGACAAAGAGCCAGGGCTAGAGGGAACAGGGCAGCAAAACTAGGAAACTGGGGGGAAAGAACCAGCAGCCCCAGGGAGGTGTTGATATTCATAACTAAGTTCCTATCCTAGATAGGCCATTCCTGGAGCAATTCTAGACGGAAAGCAACAGGGTTCTATCACCAAGATGCAGAGGGAATGTGGCCAACGGGCAAGTGGGTTGGAGACAGGAGGAGGGCTGAATCTGGAGCTGGGTTATAGGAGATCCTTCGGAGAAGGGATGGGGATGTTTGCAAACAGGGCAGGAAGCCTGGATGTGGACCTGACAGGAGTACAGCTGGAAATCAATCCCCTGCCAGCCTGGCTCGCGAAGAGGATTTCTCAAAACTTTCCTGAAGGAACAAGATGTGGAGAAAGCCCACAAAGAAGAGGATCTGTCTGCCCGAAGGGAGATAAACCCATTGGACCAGAGACTTGACTGAAATTCCACTTTAGGATGATCATCCCTTTGGCTTAAATGTAAGTGGTCCTTAAGCGTTTCTTTATCAAAATGTCAGCATCCTTGGGAGAAATAATATATAAGGCATTACAGTGCATTAATATCTTAATGAGGCTTGGTTCCGGAAGTGGTGCTCATTTTCAGTAGTGACAGCCCACGGGGATCTTAGGCTGCAAGATCAGGGATCTTCTCTGATTGGGAGACCCAACAAGGGCATGAAGGCCTGGGGGGCAGAGGGCCTAGGCAGGCGGAGCTGGGAGGAGCCCTGCACATCCGGAGGCAAGGACAGGTAGAGACTGAGGATGAGCCCAGGAAACAGCACGAGGGCAGCGGGAGGGAGGTCTGAGGGCCCCTGAGGCAAACCTCCCCACACCCCAGTTCAGTTGAGGGCCAGGCCCATCTATTGCTGGTTTATTTCACACCTCTTTGCCAACAGCAAAACAAACATGCACTGACTCAGTGAGTTTCTTCCATCATTTGAAAAAATGCCACTTAACAGAACAGCTGAAAGCAGCCCATTTGTTCACTCACAAGGCAGGACGTTGCGAGGATTAGACTAGTTGATCTGAGGACCTTCAAACTAAAACTCAGACATGTGCTTTCTGCAAAATGCAAAGAGCTGATCTCTCCCCCCTTTTTTTGTAATCAGAACCTAAGAAAATAAGAGGGAGGGGGAAGGGGGAGGGGACACTCAGGAAGCCAAAACAAGTGCTCCAAAGTCAGTGCATTAAACACAAGCATTTGAATTGTGTGTCAGCATCTCAACTCTTCTCATCTTAGAAAGAGAAACTAAGAGAGAAGCCTAAGAGTCTCTTAGAAGCAGGTACCCTGACAGTTCTAAGAAGTCACAGTTATCAGAAATAGAGACATACCATAAAATTGAGAGAGCTTAACCACACGGGGTTATGTGCACAGAGGAAAAGATCTCTCATTATTTCAAAGTCTTGGGGGACATGGAATGCTTAAGCTCACGGCTGAGGCAAAGTTACTGGCAACAGATAGAATGGGATGAAATAATTCTAGGAATATTTACCTCCAATTAAGCCTCATGGCCTTTATTATCTGTGTCCTATATGGGCATTCCAGTAATTGAAATTATTTAGTATCTCAAATGCATCCCTACGCATTGACAAAGTTAATAAAGATTAAACTGGCATTGAATTCATTATTTGACTCATGAAAGGCAAAGCATCACCGGTAAGGGGCTGCACCAGGGAAAACATAATGCACAAAGGATTAATACCTCACAGAAAATCAGACATGAATAGGACTCAAGTATCTCTCAACAAACACAAAGACAGAGAATTTGCTGTAGAAATAACGGGACACAAAAAAGATTCTGGAGAAGACAGATTGGCGAATCACCAAGCTGACATATCCATGACAGTCCTCAATTTTAAAGCCTAGATGTGGGTGTGAGAGCTTGGAGGTGCTGGACAGAGATCACGTGGGCAGACAGGGGTCTTCTCACACCAGCGCACCTGCTTAGATCTGGCCTTGGTACATTCCTATAGGGATTCCTCTGCACAGAGAGCACTCTACCACCTGTCTGACAAGAAGAGCTCACGCCACCTCGCCCTAGCTCCCGGAGCACCATTTGTGAGAGGTTGGTTCGCTGAGACGCCTAAGGCTGAGACGGGGAGGAGACACAAAAGAAAAAGCCCATTTCCTATGAGTCCACGCCATCCCAATAAACCTTTTTAGAAAAGCTTATATGTGAAGTTTATATATACATGTGTGTGTGTGTGTGTATATAAATATATATATGAGATGCCTGAGGCAAATCAGTATGGAAACTGGAAAATCTATCAAGTTACTGAAAACAGGGTTTTACAAAATATTCTTTTTTTAATCAACTAAGAAGACAAGAAAAGTACATGCTTTTAAATATGATGCATTTAGGTCGACATTTATCGCTGCCTTTCCAACTTCCATTGTGTGTTCTTGTGACCTTGATTTTCATCTGACAACTTAGCCCTTGCTGTCTTTCTATCCACTGGACTCCTGAGGGTTCCACTGACCCCAAGGGAAGCCAGTGATCCAGGCTAAGTCAACCAGTGCATAGTATTTCCCTGCATCACGGTGAAAGTTCAGAGGTGGGCATGTGATCTAAATCACTTCCATTGGAGTGAATCGCGTAAGCTTTACAGGATCCACTGAAAAAGAGGCAGAGGGTAGTGAAGCTCAAAGCCGCAGCAGTGGGGCTACCATGGAGGGAAGACAATCTAGAGGACGGAAATGAGAGATGGAGAGAAACAGAGTCCTGGTGACACCGTGTGGGCCCCGTCATCAAACCTCTCACTTTTGACAGCCATGAAATGCCCCTCTTGCTAAGGGCATCTGTGTTGGTTTTCTATTAATAACAACTGAAATCACTGGCTGTAATGATTTCAGATCAATAAGATGCTAGCCAATGGAAAATGAACATTCACAGAGCCAATATAAGTGCCTGTCAGTTAATACTTTTCACCTGTGTCTCAAAGTCATGGTTTCTTCTTATGCTAACCCTCAGGAATTATGAGTTCTTCCTGAAGATAGGACTCTCAAGTTTTGCAACTGTAATCTTCAGCACATTGGAATATTTCTTGTTGCCTTCTTAAAAAATCCTGAAATTAGAATTTTTTCCCACTGAATTTTGCTTTTTTCCTCACTAGAATTTCTCCTAATTTTCTCTTAAAATTTCCTTAACTCTTCTTCACTGAAGTCAAATATGAAACATTTTCACTACAATAAAAATTTTCTCTGAAAATTCCAATGATGAGGGCGCCTGGATTGCTGAGTCAGTTAAGCATCCAACTCTTGACTTTGGCTCAGGTCATGATCTCCCAGTTCATGAGTTCGAGCCCCGCATCGGGCTCTGTGCTGACACCATGGAGCCTGCTTGACATTCTGCCTCCCACTCTCTCTGCCCCTCCCCAACTTGCTCTTTCTCTCTCTCTCAAAATAAATAAAAATAAACTTTAACCAAAAAACAAAAAAAGAAAAAAGAAAATCACAATAACTGAAAGTGGGGTTTTAATGGTGAATAATTCATAAATTATTCTTAGGGGTCATTCTCAAAAACAATTATTACACTCAGCCTATATAACATGAAATAATGTATAAAATGTATGGAAACTGTTTGAAAAGTGAGTAGAACCCCAATCCAAAACAAGCCAAAAAATAAAAAAATTTAAAAAACAGTCTGCAAGTATAATAAATACGTTTCACAGATGTCCTTGCCCACTGATACGGGTCCAGCGCAAAGGGTGAGTCAGCTGGAAACTCGCTTCACCCCGTGTCTCCCTCAGAGCCAGTCCTGGGACCTGTTGGCAAGGTTTGTCTAACTCCCCCTGGCTCAGCCCAGGCGGGCTCTTTCTCTCTGCACCTCTGCGCTCAGATGCCCTGAGATGGAAAAAGCCTTTGAAGTACTGCTTTCCATCAGGGCATAAAGTGCCTCTTGAACAAGAAAGCTTCCTGGTTGTGGGGCTGACCTCACCGCTCTGCCCACACTCCCCAGAGGTACGGACGGAGCTGGCGCCGAGGAAATGCCATTCGGCGGTTTTGTGCGAATGAAATTTGAGAAATTTGCACGATGTGTGTGGAAGCCGTTGTTCATATTTAAGCTTATTAGCTGTTCTCTTCCCGAGAGCACAGAAGGGATCCTGAGAGTGAAAGCGGGATCCCTTTGGAGGCGGGGAATCGTGCAGGGCCTCCCTGGGGGCCCTTCTCTGCAGGCCTCATTTCATTACAAATGACTTCACCAGAGGCCTATTGAAAGGAGGTCATACGTATTTACCTTTCTTCTCCTTCTGTTTCAATTTGTTTTATGGCGGAGAGAAAATGCCAATGCTCTCCTCATCCTTGAGCCCTCGGTAAATTCATTCTGCAGATTTTTGCATGAAAGGGCAGACTTTTAAAACAACAACAACAAAAATGTCATTGGAACAGGCTTAAGCTTTGTTCACAGACTGATTTCTTTCCTGAGCCACAGCGGATTACTTCCCTCCAAGTCTTGTCATTTCTTACAAGTGAGGCTTTGTCAGAATGGTAGAGTGGCAGTATTTATGGCCTACTATATCCTTAAATACCACCCGCCTCTAACAACACGGCAACACGGTTCACATAGAGAACTACACAGGATACCGGAAGAAAACAGAGCAATAGTTTACAAATGCAGTTATGGGATTATTAGGCTAATATATGTAAAGTAAGGTATAAATAATCCAAAAGAGTAGATGTTCCAAAATCTAGCTAGATTTGCCTATGTAAAATTAATTACTATTATATGTAATAGGTAATTAACCTCATTGGGTGTATTTGTTTTCATTCAGCAAATATTAATTAAATTTCATACTTTGTATCAGGCACCGTGCGAGGTACTAAATACACACCAAAAAGATGGAAAAGGAAAAATCTGCCTTCAAGGCTTTCTTCCTCTAGTAAGGAAAACAAGAAAACAGGCAAGGCTCTCTGAAGCTTAAGCAAAGAAGAAAGAATATTAAGGAAAATGAACATATTTAGGTACAGAACAGAAGTGTTAACAGAGCAGGTCACAGGGCTAACTGCCAAGAATCTTCTCAAGAAGATTCTACCTGGGTAGATCCCCAGATACGAGGCCTGCCGTGCTCCCTGGAAAGCTCAGATCTGATTTTGTCAGCACACTGACCATGCATCTGTCTCTGGGACATTAAGTTTTATTAACTGAGCTGCGCTGGGAATTCTAATTCTAATTCACAAGTTTACAGTGAAACTTGCGTTGTCTTGAGGATCATGGACAGAAGGCTTGAGGGGGTGACGGCCACCTTACTCTGCTTCTGAAGACAGTTCTTTGTACACATTCTCAACCTTGATTATACTCAGAAGAATGTTCATTATTTTTTTAATGTTTTATCTACTTTTGAGAGAGAAACATGAGCAGGGGAGGGGCAGAGAAAGACCGAGACACAGAATCTGAAGCAGGCTCCGGGCTCTGTGCTGGCAGCCTGACACGGGGCTCAAATTTCCGAGCCATGAGCTCATGACCTGAGCTGAAGTCAGACGCTCAACTGACTGAGCCACCCAGGCGCCCCACAAGAATGTTTACATGAGTACAGAGTCAAAGCTATGGAAGTTACGTGAATGTAACATGTTTGAGACTTCACACTACAGGGGCATGAGGAATCCATGTCCACACTGGTGAGACCTGCTGAGAATACCCGGATGGTAAGACAACAGTTACCCTTCCCCAACTAAGGCAATGGAATACTTTTCCTGCTGACCAACCTACTTCCTTACCAACTCTTTTTAAAGCTTAAATATATGTAACTTTTATACATAACATATTTCTCTGACTACAGATATATTAAGAACAAAACTAAAGATTACCTGTAATCTCCTAGATTTTGGAATGCATTTCCACCCCTCCATCCTTATAAGGGGTGTCTAAATAGACAGACAGATGATAGATGTATGTATATATTTGCACACGCATACCCGTCTACATATATTAACATGTGTCCCGTGGTAAGCTAAGGGCTCTGGAACGTTTCATGTTAGCATGGTGTCACATCCAAAGATACTTCAGCTCAGCACCTAAAATAATTGACAAATAACTTAAGTACTTCTAATAGTCTTCTGCTAAAAAAGAAAAAAGCAAAGTAGGAATATATTTAGCAGAAATTCTTTAAAACCCTCTTACCTCATTTGATGGGTTCTCTCAGTGTCTTACCCCTACAATTCTCTCTCACACCCCCAAAATTTATTCTCAAACACTCACTCGGTCTTTTCAAACCAATAAGCCTTCTTACTTGCTCTGTCTTCTTCTTGGTCCTTCTGCAGTGTAAATCTGGCTACTTCCCCGTCAGCGTCCGCACCAATCCGCATCAACTTTCCCCACTAATCTGGAAGCAGAGTGAAGGAAGTGAACATGTCTTTCTCCTTCCCAACTGGGCTCCAGTGCCAAGCACAGTGTGTTTAAAACATTTGTGGCTCAATGAAAACACACACACACACACACACACACACACACACACACCCCTACACACAAAGGGTTTTAACGGAATTGAATCAATCCTCATACACCTTTTAATCACTTGCATTTTACGTTGGGAACAATCTTCCAATCATAACAATTTCTTCCCGCAGACTCTTATTACTGGTTGTATAATATTCTATCACACAACTGCTCCATAATTTCATCATTTCCCAACTTAGATGTTTCCCTTTTCTCTGCATAAATAATGCATCAGTAAACATCTTTGCACAAAATCGCCTCTGATTACTCCTTAGAATGATTTTCAGCAAGTGGAATCATTGGACTTGAACACGAACTTCTTAAGGTCTCCGCACAGACCGCCAAATGGCTTCACAGAACAACTGCAATTTCAATTCCACAGCACACAGTGGTGCCCTTTCCCTGAACTCTTCCTGACACAAGGTATTGGGGTTTTTTATTTTTATCTTTTCAAAATTGAAATTTAAAAAACAATATATTTCTTTTGGCTATATTAATACCTTCAGTAAGGACTGATTTGACCTGGGAGACAATACACATTAAATCTTATATGTCACACGAAGTTTTCAAGGTGACCTGATGTCCTCTATTTCCAAGTTGATGCCTCACATCTTTTTGGGACCAAGGTGAAGTATAAATGAATACAGTCTCCAAGTTCTGGAGGAACACCTCACTGCTGCTCCCAGGGGAAATAACTGAAGACAGCCCCATGTGCAGTGGAAAGATAAAAAAAAAAAAAAAAAAAAAAGCTCTAGAGAGTACATGGAAGGCTTTTAAAAGGAGAAAAGTGATCAAAAGCTTTGAACAAAAGTTCTTCAACAGTTAGACAAGACGGTCAGTGCACACGCAAGACTGTTACATGAGTGGCCCCCAACGTACCACACATCATGGCAGGCCCTGTACAGTGCTCTCCTATGCTGACTCTGAGCTGGGCCATGTGACCTGCTTCGGCCAAGGGAATATCAGCAAATAGGACACCGGGGAGGCTCTCCAGGCACCTGTCCATTAGGACGTGCCCACCCTCACATGAGAAGTTCACCTGAAACATCACAGAGAGGGGCGCCTGGGGGGCTCAGTCAGTTAAGCGTCCAACTCTTGATCTTGACTCAGGTCATGATCTTGTGGTTCATGAGTTCAAGCCCCACCTCAGGCTCTGCATTGATGGCACAGAGCCTGATTCCAACTCTGTCTCCCTCTGCCCCTCCCCTGCTTGTGTGCACACACTCCCTCTCTCTCTCTCAAAATAAATAAACTTTAAAAAAAAAGACCACATAGAGAGAAGATCAGTCATCCCAACTAATCCAACTAAGGCCCCAGACACAAAAGTAAGGCAATAGTGGAGCCCCTAACCCCAGGCAAGTTGCCACCGACCACACTCACAAGTAAAGCATACGTAAGAGCCAGAGGAAAATCGTGCAGGCAAATCAGCGTTGCCTTCATCCACCAGCCTAGGGAACGTGTTATACAGCAACTGATAACTGATCCAGCACATTCTAGGCATAAAAAGCAGCACTGGCTCAACATGTACCTACTGGAGTAGTACCCTATGGTCCTAAGGGAGAGTTTCATGTGTTAATTAAAAAAACAAAACAATACACAAAACCTATACAGTGTGACACTGACTGTAATATTTGATAGGTGGAGGCACAATGGAAGGAGTTCTCTACTCTACTTTGGTTAGTCCGAAATTTCACAGGAACTTTGCCTTAAAAAATATGACCAGGCAGACTAGGAAGAAAATGATTCTAAAAGCTGGAGGAAACAACGATGGTGCACAGAGAAACAAAACAGGACGTTCAGGAACCTGCACATGATCTTCGCTAAGATGAGCACAAGCAAGAGAAAAGCAAAATTAAAGTCCTTCAGACTCATGTAAGGACTACATAAATTCTTAGTATCTCCATTT
The DNA here is from genome assembly GCA_004023845.1 of Helogale parvula. Lineage (NCBI taxonomy): Eukaryota > Metazoa > Chordata > Mammalia > Carnivora > Herpestidae > Helogale > Helogale parvula. Next base: position 39,070 of record PJEM01005183.1, on the reverse strand, counting down.
TATAGACATGATGTGGGAAAGTAAGAACAGAAAAGTGAGTCTATGCTCTTTAAGTCTACACCGCTCTGCCTTTCTAGGATGTCCATATATCTGGATCTAAACACATCATGGTTTATAAATGTCACGTTGTAACCTGACCTTAGATGTAAGGTATCAAGGTGGGGAGTACTCTGCAGTATTGGAGCACATCCCTCTTTGGACACCGCTTTCGGCAAATAGCTCATTCCAAAGGATTCATCATTCTGTGTCTTGTATCTAACTTATCATATAATTTAGCTAGATCTTAGAAGTATTTTCTTAAAATTATTAATAGGAATAAGATATGACTTAACCCAGCAAACAAATTTTAGATGATGTGGGGAACGGATATAGAGATCCGAGCCACAGCCAACAAAGAACATAAAACCAGCAGCGTATTTTCTATAAATGTACTAATTGTTTATACTAACTAAGGGATTACAAACCACTAAACAGGCCACTAAATTTTTTGATATGAACAAGTAGAGAGGAGAATGAAACAGCACCAACTAACCCGTAGCTGGCAAGAGTAATGTATGTATCGAGTCGCTAAATTCCATTTTCACATAAAGGCAGGATTTTACATTAGTGAGAATATGATGTAAAAAATAAAAGAATAAAGTGAAGACGAAATCAAATCTCAACTTGTAAATAACCTACACTGGTGTTGGCCATCCAACAGTGTGTTGGATGTAGAAAAGAGAGAGCTGTAACTTGTAATGTGGCCTCGGAAAACACACTAGGCGGCCGGCCCCAGACCCTGTCCTCCACACCAAGACACGCGGGGAGCACTGGCTGCAGACTAGGAGCCCCCCCTTACCCTCATCAGCTGCTGATATTTACAGAGCAGTCCCCTTGCGCTCCAGATAAGGAATGACAGCGCATGCAACAAAATTAGTGGGGTCAACACAACAAGAGTCAGCAGTTAATCGATGGCAGAGGGAAAGCTTCCGTGAAAGGAGCCAGAGCCCTGTTTTCTCAGGATAATCAAATGCCTGACTCATGTAGACTCATAAAATTGACTTGTTTTTTCTTGGTCTAATTGACTGATGCCTGGGTATTATATAAACCTTAGGTGTCCTCCGGATAAGACTTAATACTATACTACTAAAGCCAGACATCTAATTACTTTCGTTCCACATGAAACAGAGCCCAGTGAAATGGATGGATGCCTTTTCCACCCAGACAAGCCCTTGCTTTGAAAGTGGCAAGGGGCTCTGCGTAAGACCTACTGAGGAACACCTTCTGTAAGTCATATGAGGCAGATAAATTCGCAGCTATAAACAGTAAAGATGAAGTTATAACCACAAAACACATTACACATATAACTGTTATTCTGAATTCTGTTTTGTTTATTCAAAACTGACTCCAGTACAGTATTTTATAACTTTAGATCTGAGTTTAAATCATAGAATGTTAGACTTAGGAAGGACTCGCCTAATAAATCGCCCCAAAGAGAAACCTCATGTATACTATCTCTGGAGATTGGACATAATGCATGATGAAAGGAAAAGGGAAAAAAGCAAATTATTAAAGTAAAAAATAAAATCTCAAAGCAGCATATTTCATATTTGAATAGCTCTAATTATAAGAAAATTCTCCCATAACGTGGGGCTGAATATGATTCTTGAAGTTTCCACCCAGTGACACTTTTGGAAATTCATGTGATTAATCTCACACATTTGCTTTCGTGTGCATACAAAGCTATATAACTGAACTTTGTTATGTTTTGCTCTTGCAAGATTTTCAGTATTTGCTTTAATTTCTATCTTCATATACAAATATTTTTCAAAACTTTTACTATATATCTTTAAAATGAGTAGTTTCTACATGTGTTTTGTCCAATATATCCATCAGTAACTTTTTAAGCATACCTTCGCAACTTTATAATGGATAAATGATATACATGTGTAGTTTTTACTGTTGTCCAAGACCTTTATCAATATGAACTTCTAATAAGATCATTTAGAAAAATAAATGATGCTACTCTGTGTAGCCAGATGACTCCCCTCAAGCCTCGACCCAAACTACACATTCTAGCAAAAGACGGTCAGTTCACTTTCTATAAAGTATTGTGTGGTTGGGCGAGGCACTGTACTGGGAATGATTCAGTTAAATCCTACATACAGAAAGGGGAGACCTACAGCCCTCTTACTTTACTCAGCTACTAGAATACGAGACATCAAGTTTGTTCCCACCATGCATGAAACTGGGGGCTCCTCTGAAGAAATGGAACTGCTCGAAGAAAAGGTGCGGTGCCTGACTCTTCATCTGGGCTCAGGTCATGATCTCAAGGTCCCTGGGGTCGAGCCCCACATCTCACTCTACATTGACGGAGTGGAGATTGGTTAGGACTGTCTCTCCCTCTCTCTCTGCCTCTCCCCCACGTGCTCTCTCTAAAAATAAAAATAAATAAGCTTAAAAAGAAAGGAATAGGCACACAATTTGGCAATTCCAGAGTGAAAAAAACCTATTTATTATCCCATTATGAAGCTCACCAGTGGATAAACCTCAACCATACACACAGACATTTCATTAAGCTTTGTTAGTATTTCATCCCTGACTGTAAACAAAGAACCAAAACCATCACAAATTTCAGAAAGATCTCAGACAAGAAAATGAGAGATTAAATCTAACAGAAAAAAGGCACTCAGAACAGACAGAGCACAGGATAAAAAATAAATAAATAAAAGGCAAACAACAACAACAACAAAAGGTGAACAGTAATCAGAGTTTAAAGGAATATATTATATCCGTGAAACAAGAATAAGAAGTTATAATCAAAGAATATTATCAGAAAAAGAAAAGTATCTTGGAGATAAAAAATGTTAACTAAAAAAGAGTTCCAAAGAAGGTAGAGAAGGGTGCTAGGCGGCTCAGTCAGCGAAGTATCCAACTTCAGCTCAAGTCATGATCTCACAGGTTCACGAGTTTGAGCCCCACATCAGGCTGTCTGTTCTCAGCAGTCAGCCTGCTTCAGATACTTGGTCCTCCTCTCTCTCTGTTCCTCTCCTATTGTCTGCCCTCTCTCAAAAAAAAAAAAAAAAAAAAAAAAAAAAAGTAAACAGTAATTAGAGTGTAAGGAAATATGTCCATGAAACAAGAAAAGTAAGTTATAAGGAAAGAATATTAACACAAAAAGAAAGAGAGCTTGGAGATAAAAATGTTAGCTAAAAAACTGGGGTGCTGGGTGGCTCAGTTTGTTGAGCATCTGACTTCAGCTCAGGTCATGATCTCACGGTTCATGGGTTCAAGCCCTGCATCAGGTTCTGTGCTGACCGCTCAGAACCTGGAGCCTGCTTCAGATTCTGTGTCTCCCTCTCCCTCTGACCCTTCCCAGCTCATGCTCTCTCTCTCTCTCTCTCTTAAAAATAAACATAAAAAAGTGTTAGCTAAAATTAGTTACATACAAGAACTGCAAGAAAAATGTGACAAAATACACCAGAAAGTAGAACTAAAAATAAAGAGATGGAAAAAAGGAAAAAAAAAAAAGAAAAATTAAAATAAATATAAAAGTTCCCATAGCTAATGGAGCTCCAAAAAGAGAGAACAAAGAGAAGGAACTAAAACAAAAATAATACCAAAAAAAAAATCTTCAAAACTGATGGATAGGAGTCCTTCATGATAAGTAGAGTGTCGACCTAAACGTCAGATCCCTACAAGGAAAAGAAACAATTATAAAGGTTTCCAGAGGAAAATAAAGGGTCAGAAAGCAACATGGCATTAGATCTCTTGATAGGAACTCTGGAAGCTACAAGCAGATGAAACAATTCCTTAATGAGGAAAAAACATCTATATATTTCTAAACCATAGTACTACTCATCAAAACTATTATTCAAGGCATTTTCAGACATGCAAGTCCCTGAAAAGCTTTTCGCCCACATGCCTTCCATCAGGAAGCAATTGGAGATGGGACCCACCAAAATCAGAGGAAAATCAGAAAAAAGGAAGGTGTAAGATACAGCAACAAAAAGAGGCAAGGGGAGTTTTAAGATGAGATGAAAGGTTAGCAGCAGATCTGGAAAACAACCAATCCGTTGCCACAAGAATCTAAACAGCGACTGTTAAACAAAATGTTAAGTATAATCATAGGGGGACAATGGAAGTAAGGCAGGTGCATGAGTAAGCAGAACACAAAATTCTCGTCTTTCGTAACAGAAGTCAACAGATGATGTCTGCCGCTGAAAAATGGAGAAACAGCAGTCTGGGCACACCACTCAGAGACAAGGAGGTAAATGGCAAAGGAAGCAGCCCCTGGAGAAAAGGAATGAGGGCGGCCATGGGTGTAACTTGAAAACACTATGTTTTTATTATAAAATTTTAGTTTTTAAGGTTTGTCTGTGTATTTCATTCACATAAAAAATAAGTTACAGGGGCACCTGGGTGACTCAGTTAGTTGAGCATCTGAGTGACTCAGGTCATGATCTGATAGTTTGTGGGTTCAAGCCTCTCATTGGTCTCTGTGCTGAAAGCTCAGAGCCTGGAGCCTGCTTCACATTCTGTGACTCCCTTTCTCTGCCCCTTCCCTGCTCATGCTCTGTCTCTCTGTCTTTGCCTCAAAAATAAACAAACATTTTAAAAAATTGTTTTTAAATAAGTTGCAGAGCAAACTGATGATTCTAATATTTTCTTCCTGGAAGCAAGAAGATTATGGACTCTGAGTATGCACAGTCCACTTTGGAGACCATCATTTTGTACAATAAGACAAGTAAGATCTTATTTCAATAGCAAGGTTCCTAGGAGCTCTGCAAGTGAGGAGTCACAGAAAAATCAGAGAGAATGCTCCAGCCTATCTCAATCCATACGTGACATCGCATGTAGTACCAGACAGTCTATATCAGTTCTAGGCATCCAGAAACCCAGTTTCCTTTCCCCATGCAAAGCAAACATTCTGATTCCAAAGTGCTTGGGAAAACCACCTGGAACTCTAGTTAAAAGTGTAGACTCTAGTGGCTGGCACCTGGGAGGCTCAGTCAGTTAAGTGTCCAACTTCAGCTCAGGTCATGATCGCACAGTTCATGAGTTCGAGCCCTGGATGGGCATCTGTGCTGGCAACTCAGAGCCTGCTCTGGATTCTGTGTCTCACTTTCTCTCAGCCCCTGCTCCACCCCTCTCTCAAAAATAAACATTAAAAAAAATGTGCCCGCCATAGTCTGCATGGCTCTGTGGATTTCTGATTAGTAGGAAGTACGGCACTGGGACCCGTAAATTGCATTTTCACAACTGCCACAAGTGACTTAATATCACTGATGCCCAGATTTTGAGGAAGAACTTCAAGGTGTTCGTCCTGAGCGCCATGCTTTAAGAGTAGGGGTTGGCACACCGTTACTGTAAAATGCCAGGTGGTTCATGTTCAGGCTTCACCGGCCATTCAGTCTCCACTGCAAGTGCTCATCCCCTCATACAGAGAGTATGTAAATGAATGAAGGTGGCTATGTGCCAATAAAAAGTGTGGCTGTCAACACAGAAATTTGGATTTTAGACGATTTTGACATGTTACTAAATATTATTCCTCTTTTGAGTTTTTCCCCCAACCATTTAAAATGTAAAAACCATTCCTTAATTGCAGGGCCTTACAAAAACAAGCTGGAGGCCTGAGTGGGTCCCTGAGCAGTAGTTCAATGACCTCGGCTTCAGGGCACCCCAAAACCACTGACGGAGCAGAAATCCCGAGAGGGGCGCCCTGGTAGAAGGAAGCTCCAGAAGCGCGCGTTGGAAGCGTTCTGTGATTGGATGTACATCGACCATAAAAGCCGATTATAAACAAAGTAAGCTGAGCGAGGTGGGCAGGTCCTCCGTCCCACAGGTGTTGTCGGGAGAATGAGTGAGGACTTCCTCTCTTTGCCTAGCATCTTCCCCTGTTCTTTCAGGACGTGCTCTGATGATGATACTCATCTGACTTCACCCAAATAAAAACACTAGGTGGGAAATGCGAAGTACACAGAGCGACTTCCTCAGAGTCTCCTTTCCTTCTCTGATTAGGACTTCCTTCAGAAAAATCAGGCTTCCACAGGCAGGGTTTTTTTTTCATTGTCTTTTTTTTTTTTTTTTTAAAGAGAGAGCTAGGGAGCAAGTGAGCAAGGTGCTGAGAGAGACAGAAAATCCCACAAGGGGCAGAAAGAGAGAGGGAGGGAGGGAGGGAGAGAGAGAGAGATAGAAGCGGGACTCACCCAATGTGGGGCTCAAACTCACAAACCATGAGATGATGACCAGAGCTGGCCAGATGCTTAACGAGTGAGCCACCCAGGCACCCCTTCTCTTCTTCATCATATGAAATTTGTGGTTACATAAGTCAGAGTTTTGGGCATCCACTAACAGTTTAAATTTTAAATTTCCCTGAATTATTAACAACCATCCCACTGAACCGGCACCTTAGTATCTAAATAAATCATTTATTGTTTTTGTCATTCACTTAATAACATTTGGGACACCTGGGTGGCTCAGTCAGTTGAGCATCCACTCTTGATTTCCGCTCAGGCCATGATCCCAGGGTCATGGGATTGAGCCCAGCATCAGGCTTCACACTGAGCATGGAGCCTGCTTATGACTCTCTTTCTCTCTCTCTCTCTCTCTCTCTCTCTCTCTCTCTCTCTCTCTCTCTCTCTCTCTCTCTCTCTCCCTCCCCCCTAACCCCCCCCTCAGGGCGCCTGGGTGGCTCAGTCGGTTAAACGTCTGACTCTTGGTCTCAGCTCAGGCCATGATCTCACAGTTTCGTGAGTTAGAGGCCCACATGGGGCTCTGCACTGGCAGTGCCGAGCCTGCACGGGATTCTCTCTCTCCTCTCTGTGCCCTTCCCCCACTCATGCTGTTTCTGTCTCTCTCAAAATAAATAAACTTAAAAGAAATGATTCTCTCTCTCCCTGTGCCCCTCTTCCCCACTCATGCTCTTTCTCTAAAATAAATAAATAATAATGATAATAATATTTACTGGGTGACAACAGAGGATGCATGTGTTAATAAGATTATATCATCACACTAGAAGCTGGTTTAGAAAATGGATCCTTATAATTGAATATGGGTTCATGATCATGATGATTTCTACATAGTTTATAGGGTTTCAAAAGCATTCCTTTGACCAGAACATTAGATGATGCACCTTTCAGGTTTCAGGCTTCCACTAAGATGATCTAGCACCTAGATTTCCTCTGTCTCATATTGTTTCCCTTCAAGCAACCACATTTAAATGAACAATGATTTCAATTAAACATCAGCTTCTAAATATCCTAACCAAGTCTGCTGTCCCTTAATGTTTAGTATAAAAATACAAGGGCCAGGCTACTGTACGTTATATTCATGACACTGTTTATCATTAATGTTGTCATTATTTTAGAATGTTTTGTGACTAACCAAATAAGCTTATCAGTACATTTTTATATCTTCAAATGGGGGATGTTTTGTAAGAATATAGTAATTTAAAACTATTTTATAAACTTTGCATATTAAGAGCTCAACTTCTGTATCTTTGAGTTCATCATGAATGGCAAGTGATTCTAAAATGTAGTGCAACTTAATGGTTGCAAATAACAAGGAGATGGGTGCTTCTGTGCAGTGTTTGCAGACTTCTGTGAAACAAGCGGACAGTCTTGGAATTGAATGGTCTACAACCTTTTAGCAGCTCTGCTCCATTTGCCTGTTAGAGGCCACTTCAAAAGTCAGTGAAACTGGGGTGCCTGGGTGGCTCAGTCAGTTAAGCGGCCGGCTTCAGCTCAGGTCATGATCTCACTGTTCATGGGTTCAAGCCCTGCGTCGGCCTCTGTGCTGACAGCTAGCCTGGAGCCTGCTTCAGATTCTGTGTCTCCCTCTCTCGCTGACCCTCCCCTGCTTGCACTGTCTCTCTCTGTCTCTCAAAAATAAATAAAAATCATTAAAAATTTTTTAAAAAGTCTATGAAACTGATTTGCCCCATCTTTTAAGTGATTCATGCTAATCTGATCAATTAATTCTACCTTGAAATTCCTTGAAAGACTCAAAAAAAAAAAAAAAAGAAAAAGAAAAAGAACAACAACC
>PJEM01005183.1:0-30945 GCA_004023845.1 Helogale parvula | reverse complement strand
ATCTCACAGTTGGTGGGTTCGAGCCCTGCGTCGGGCTCTGTGCTGACAGCTAGCTCAGAGCCTGGGGCCTGTTTTGGATTCTATATCTCCCTCTGTCTCTGACCCTCCTCTGCTCACGCTGTCTCTCTCTGTCTCTCAAAAATAAATAAAAAACAGGAAAAAAATTAAAAAAAAAAGAAAGAAAAGAAGACAGGAGAAGGCTCTGGCATTTCAACTCTGTACTCAGCTGCAACTCACAGGCAACCTGAGTTATTTCCAGTTCAGTCTGAATTCTTCTCTGAAATCCTTCACACACACACTCTCTCTCTCTCTCTCTCTCTCTCTCTCTCTCTCCCCCTACCTCCCCTCCCCTCTCCTCCTGTACTGTTCGCCCCCATCTCTTCCTTCCCCCATATCCCTCCCCCCTCAAATCCTGCCCCACAAACCCCCTACTCTTGATTCTCTCCAGAGAAAGTAACCACTTCAACACTTTCACGTTCATCTTCCAGAATTAGAATACTTCAGATGTACAATACTTCAGATGCTTACTCTGTAACATCTGCTTTTCACACCTTGTCTCAATTTAGGTGTAAAAATAAAAATAAAGCATCAAGATGTCACATAAAACCTTTGCAAACTTACAGGAAAGCAACAGAAACATAATCATGTTGGTGCTGGTCCCTGGCATGCATCTTCACTGGCCCCTGCTCCCACCCAGATCTGAACAATTCTAGGAAGGTATAAAGAACAGCTCAACCTGAGCAGCTTCTGAATCTGGGCTGAGTTCGGTCCAAGCTTTATAAGGGCCAACTATTCTGCTGCTTCTTCCTGTTGTCCCTACGATATAACTAATGGGCCCTTAATGGGTTTGTCTATTCTTAAATAGGTTACTATACGTCCTTGGTGTCTCTTCCAGACGCTCTTCTTCAGAGCACTTTGTTCATCATTCTTATACAATGAAATTTTCCCACAAGGACTCTAGTTGGAATCGAAACTGTGTAAACAAACAACCACAACAAAAGTGCAGACTGAGCCAACAGGTGTGTCCGCAATGGCCCTGCCTCGGCTCCGAGGTGCAGACAGAGCCAACAGGTGTGTCCGCAATGGCCCTGCCTTGGCTCCGAGGAGCAGAGACTCTGAGACGAACAACTCTGTTCATATTGAAATAGAAGCTTTTTTATACTAACACTTCTAGCAAACTTCCATGCCCAGAGTAAATACTGAAAAAAATAAGACTCTCAGGACTGTTAGTCTGTTCTATTTTTCATCCCAGTTAGGTAGACATGGTGAGAGCAACATGTCAGCAGCTATACCCACAATAAATAATCTGACAATACTGCTGGGAACAGGAAAACACCATTCTTGGTATCCTCTTTGACTATAAGGAGTCTACGTAAGTACTCAGTGGATTTTAAAACAAAAGCTGCAGGCTCAAAAGATACCAGGAGTCAGAGAGGGAAGGAAGGTCACCCAAGTGACCAGCAGGTGAGGGAGAAGTTGACATCAGCCCACGTGAAGGGGTCAGACCACAATGACCATGCAACTGTTGCCGTGAAGGAATACAGGCTCAATGAGGCCAAATCTTTTAATTTTTTTAAAGAAGACAGAAATTGGGGTTTTTAAAGGAGATTCCCAATGTGAAATGTTAGCAACTTTTTAAGTAAACGGTGTGACTGTAAAAAGCATGTTATTTCATAGACCACCAGTCTGTCATATCAACATATCTAAAAGAAATCATTCATCGTAGCCCCTCCAACTCTACCATCAGGGAGCAATTCTCTTGAATGAGTCTGTGACAAAACCTAAGGAAAAGGTCCCACAAAAGGATGCCCCACGGACCACCTTTACTGGGACGACTGACTGGATACTGGGGTATGAGGAATGCAGGGTCATGCTTACAAGTGGACTAAGGTAACTTTCACTCTCTTCTAACAATGGCATCCTTGGCGTGTGAGAGACTAAAGTCAACTAGGCTAAGAATGCAGAGAGGCTCTATAGAAAGGTGTCTGACCTTCTGCCGACACCTGCACCGAATGCTATGGAGAGGGAACAAGGTTGGAGGCCGTGATTCTACCACAGTATACAGCTGGAGCCCTATCGGCTTGGGTTCCAGCCCCTGACCACACAGAAGGAAGGGCTGATGCTTCCCCCAATAATTTATCTTCAAACTCCTACATGCCCTTGTCTAGGCCCCTAGCCCAGAGCCTGCCATTCAGTACTCATATTCCTGTGCTCTGCTCCAGAAGATGAAGAATAATGAGGAATTCACTTCTCCTTCTGCTCCTCGCCTCCTCCAGACGCTATCACAGGCCTGGGTGTGCTCTGGTCAACACTCCTGCCAGGTCGTTCAGTGGACCTGGCTGAGGTTTTAGGGAGAAAGAAAGGTCTAGGCTTCAGATGAGGCAGATGAAAGGAGAGTGTCTGAGGTTTAAATATGGTCCAGCCCAGCCCCCTAGCACTGAAGGTAAAATGGGGTATAGAGATGGCAGAAATCTAGCCACAAGTGCATTGCTAGCAACTCTGCTTCATCAGAACTCCGGTCATCAGTGACAGAGAAAAGGATCCAGTGAGGGAAAGTTAACTTGGATTCACAACTAAAGAAAGGGAAGGTAACTGCTTCTGTCAGAGGAAAGACTGACTAAAGCAAAGAATGTCAGGGGCCCCTGGGTGGTGTCCAACTCTTGATCCTGGCTCAGGTGATGACCTCATGGTTCATGAGATCAAGCCCTGTGTCAGGGTCTGTACTGACAGTGCACAGACTGCTTGGGAGTCTCTCTCTCCCTATGCTCCTCCCCTTCTCTCTCTCTTTCAAAATAAAAGGAATGTTGAAACATTACAATTTGCAGCTACACCTTCAAGATCAGCCAGGATCAGTTTAGTGGAGTCTTGCTATTGCTTTATACATACATTATACCTGCTGTCCCAGGTCAGTAGAAAAGTAGCTGGTTATAATACTGGTCAAAAAATAGTAAGTTTTTCTGGAAAGATATTTTGACGTGTTAAAAGTTTCACCCTCCTTTGTTAAGGGAAAGAGAGGTCTTTAGGCTCTACCGAAGTTTTCAAGTAAGAGGAAAAGATAACCACAATTATACATGCAATGGTAAGCTGTCTAATTATCTTCAAGACTCATGAAAATGCTGAAAAGGTAAGACTTAGTTCATTAAGACAGAGTGCATTATTGAGGAGTTGAATTTAGATGAAAGGAAAGATAACTGTGAAGTAAAATTAACATGAAAAAGGTTTAGCAATTATTTTGTCACAGACGCTGAGCAAAACAAAAAGACTTGACTTTTTTTCTGGCCAGAAAAAACTTAATGTTACAGAAAATATTAAAGATTAGTAATCAGACAAATCAGAGGAAATCCCCAATTCTCTGAAGCCTTACAAGGTCGAAGTGCCTGACTCATAAGTAATGTAAATGTTGACTTTTTCTTTCAAATCACTGGACTCCTTCATGAAGAATTCACGCTACGTGGGCAATTAGGCTTGATGTGCAGAAATGGTGAAGTGTTTGGGTTTTCTTTTTAACTCAAAAGAAACAAACTACAATTTATTCACTATAGTTTCACAGTAACACTAGGTTGATTTCCACTTTCTTGCTGTTCTGAGTTAAAATTTTGGGGTACTTTAATAAATCAAGAAATAATTTTCTTATCTTTAGGAATCTTCCAGAAACATTTCTAAAATTGGAGAATATATACACCTCCTGACCTGATTATTCTAATGGGGACAGTGCTCCTTGGGATGTATACATAAGGGAGGTGTTTTTAAAGACATCACATCAGTAATTTTATAAAACTTTTCTACCACGAGTAATTAATTCATAAAGGAATCAGTGTGATCCGAGGAGGGGCTTAATATTCTCAAGACTGACGGCTGAGTATAGATAGCATTGCAGGGGGCTTGAACCCTTTCTCCTCTGAACTACCTTCCAGGGCCCGCTTTTCTCCTGCTACCTCCAGTCTATGAAGGTCTTCATACATTAGGGAAGATCTATTTTTTCCTCCTTTGTCACGTGTGTTTTGCCTTTTTGAGAGAGCACATGGGTTTCTCATCAGGAGCTCTGGAAATACAATAAGGAACCCCCCCCCCCCCGACTAGAAAGGGAACCCTGACACAGACCACAGGATTGCTATGACCCCAGGCACCATCTCCAAATCCAGAGCACACTCTGTGTGTACGAGGATGCGAGGTGAGCCAGTCTGCTCCGGACGCCACGGGGTTCCTTGTGTGCTCTGCTACTGTGCTGGCTGCTGCGTGCAAAGGCTCCCCGTCTCCTGGTCCTGAGTGCTCCCTCTCTAACAGCTCTCCTCCCGCGGGGCTGACCCTGTGCCCTAACCCAGAGACCAACTATCAGCTGCTCCATCTTTGGCAATGGGCTGGGAACGGTCACAGTATAAAGCCAAGGAGGAGGGACTGGGGAGTGAATGTAAGGCCTTAAGCATAAAATCCTCATATAATAAATTTAGCCTTTCTCTTTCAAAAGGCAGCACACCCATTCTTAAATTCCATAGTGCAGGGAGCGGGGTGTCGTTTCATGCATCCTGCTTCTTGAGCAATTCCGACAGTTTGAGAGCACAATACCTGACATCATGATATAGGTTTTGTCATACATGTCCTCCTTGATGGGAGTGAGAAGATCCACCGTTGACATCATGTTTGAGGTGATGCCACGGAATCTGTTGCAGAATTTCTATTCAAAATTTTAAAGTCTGCCAATCACAAGCCTGGCTTATACTGCTCAGGCAAAGCCACTCTGAGAATAAAAAAGGAAAGAAAGAACTTTTCTACATTATTTTATTTTCAAATATATGGGCAAATAAGTTGAAAGAGGAAGAAGAAGTTGATGCACAAAGTGTAGCTTCTAAAATACTGCAATTCTGTATGGTTGATTGGGGAGATCCTAGCAAGGCACAATGAGAATTTTATTTGTGAATCAGGAAACCCAGATTCATCTTTTAATCATTTGAGAAAATGTTTTCCAGAAAGCAGAGATTAGAGATCTATGGGCCACTTCCTACCTAACTTCACTTACTTACTCTATTCAGTCTAACATAAAAGATTAAAAGCATTTCTGTTAGGCACATGATGCTCATTACTGAACACTTCAGGATTCTTCCTACATGGCCCTATTTTCTTTTCCATATTATAACAATATATTTGAGAAATGTTTACCTACGTGTTTCTTCATAGATTTTTTTATGACTGCGTATTCATAAATATCTAAATAATTAAAGAAAAAGATCTCACCAGTATCTTTGAAAGACGTGTCGCTTCCTCTGGTGCATGTTATGTAAAGAAGCCATACTTCTAACCAGAAAATATTTTTCCAGCCTCACCTTTCAGGGGAAACTCTGTATTCACATCAAGCAAGGCTGGAAGAGCTCCAGATAACAAGCACTCAAGCTCCTTCTGATTCTATTTTAAAAGAGACTGTTTTGACAGCTCTAATTGTGGTGCACAGAGATGCCAGTCAGGTAGCTGAACTTGCGGTTCAAAGACTCTCCTGCAGGACCGGAGCTGATAAATATTAAATGTGAGCATTAAGAACATCATACATTTTACATAGAATATTTTGGTTCCGACATGTTTTCCTCACTGAAATCATTGGTCAGTCCGATCCCTTGCTACTAGCTTCCCTGAATTATGCACTAGGCAGGGCGTTTTCCTGCAGAAACCAGCAAGTTAGCCGGAACAGCCTCTCTACAGGAAGGCCCTGTCAACATATATTACAATCCTTTCTCTGAATTCTATTCTGATGATAATAAAGTGAAGGACGTTAAGAAAAGAAAATTAATTTTCTTTGTAAGAAACATCTAATGGAGCTTTTATTCACTTCTGACAGAGATGCACCACATGTGGAGAGCAACGGCCTGGGCTCGGGAGGGAAGAATCACATTCTATTCCCGATTCAAAGAGGAAGTGGATGTGATACAGTTTCTAAAATGATAAATTAAGGAATTAATGACCAGATCACAAGAGTTGAAGCAAATATTTTAATCGGACAAGATATTTCAAATATTACTATTGCTGTAGCCTTCCTTATAAAGATCCAGACAGGATTAAAGAACTTACTAAACTACGGATGCCCACCACTATGATTAAGAGTATTCTGGGTTTTTGGTCTGGTAGACATTTCTAACTATAAAAAGAGAGTTAACTGGACAGTAGGGTGTACAAGCTGGCTTTTTAAGGAACATGACTTTTTCAGAAACAATCATTTAGATCCTATAAATGTCCTATCAGTATCAAATTTTGCCATCTAAAATCCAAAATATTAGAAAACTTAGCTAGATTTTTTAATGCACATCAATATACTTAACACAGTGCCTAACACCTGCCAGGTGATAACTATGTATCTGCTGAATGAATGATAAGGTGAATTAAAAAATGAAGAAAGTCAAGGTTTACATGGTAGATCTTTTTCCATCTTTTTAATTTTATCCTTGTCTTTATACTTATCATGGCTGGTGCTTCTTGAAAATGCATATAGTTTGGTCTTGCTTCACTAGTGATCACTAATGGTTAAGGAAATACAAATCAAAACCACACAGAGAGGGGCACCTGAGCGGCTCAGTCGGTTAAGCATCCGGCTTCAGCCCAGGTCATGATCTCACAGTTCGTGAGTTTGAGCCCTGTGTCGGGCTCTGTGCTGACAGCTCAGAGCCTGGAGCCTGCTTCGGATTCTGTGTCTCCCTCTCTCTGCCCACTCCTGCTCACACACTCTCTCTCCTTCAAAAATACAGTAAACATTAAAAATTTTTTTACAAAATTGGAGAAAATAACTTAATAAAAACCACACTTGCTAGAACGGCTATCATCAAGGGAACGAGAGAGAAGTACTGTTGAGGATGTTGAGAAAAGGGAACGCTTCTACGCAGCAGGTAGGAGTGGAAAATGGTGCAGCCGTCATAGAAAACAGTATGGGAGCTCCTCAAAAACTAGAAATTGAACTACCGCATGACCAGCAATCCTACTCTATGTATATATCCGAAGAATTAAAATCAGAATCTCAAAGAGACAGATGCACCCATGTGTGTTTCCATATGTGTATACATACACATACATAAATAAATGAAATATTATTTAGCCATAAAAAAAATCCTGCCATTTGCAAATGACAAGAATAAATCTACAGAGTATTGGGCTATGTGAAATTACCAGAAAGAGAAAGACCAGGGAAGGGAAAAGGGCTAGAAGCTACATCAATAACCAATGGATACTGAGTTAATCAATCACACCTATGTAATGAAGCCTCCATAAAAATCCAAAAGGCCAGGGTTCAGAGAGCTTCCAGGTGTGGAGATACAGGGATAGGTAACTATTTCGTGTCTTCTCTCTCCATTCATACATCTCAATATCACTTTTCATGCCTCCTTGAGAACTATGCCACTTTCTTCACTGGAAAAAATGCAATCAGATAAAAATTGTCTCATTGTTTTTTCCTTCAAACAAGTCTACCAATCTACTAACATAACTATCATTAACACCCCATATATCTTTTAAAAAAATTCCTCTCCTTTGAGCCCTCTGAATGATTATTTCTATTAAAAATTCCTTAGGGTGCCTGGCTGGCTCAGTTGGTAAAGCACGCAACTCTTAATCTCAGGGTTGTGAGTTCAAGCCCCACCAGGATGGGTGTAGATCTCTTAAAAAATAAATAACACCTTTTTAAAAATTTTCTTAAGAGACTAGAATCCAAAACATATAAAGAATGTATACAACTCAACACCAAAAAATATCCAAGTAAAAAATGGTCAGAAGACATGAAGATACATTTCTCCCAAGACATCATCCCCATGGCCAACAGTCACACTAAAAGATGCTCAACATCATTCATCCTCAAGGAAAGGCAAATCAAAACCATAATGACATATCACCTCACACCTGTCACAATGACTAAAGTCAAAAATATAAGAGTCTCAGTATCTGTGTGGCTCAGCTGGTTAAGCATCCGACTCTTGATTTCAGCTCAGGTCATGATCTCTCTGTTGGTGAGGTTGAGGCTCACATGTGGCTCTCTCCTGAAAGGACAGAGCCTGCTTAGGATTCTCCCTCTCCCTCTTCGTCTGTCCCTCCCCTCTCTCTCCCTCTCTCTTCAATAAGTAAATAAAACATTTTTTAAAAACCCACAAGAATCAACAAGTGTTGGTGAGGATGCAGAGAAAAAGGAGCCCTCACACATTGCTGGTGGGAACAGAAACTGGTGCAGCCACTGGGGAAAACAGTGTGAAGATTCCTCAAAACATTAAAAGTAGAACTATCTATGACCCAGTAATCACGCTATTGGGTATGTAACCAAAGAATACAAAAACACACTGATTCAAAAAGATACATGCATCACTACATTTATTGCAGCATTACTTACAATAGCCAAATTATGGAAGCAGCCAAGTGCCCAAGGACTGATGAATGGATAAAGAAGAGGTGGTGTATATAAAGAATGGAATAGCATTCAGCCATAAAAAAAGAACGAAATCTCACCATGTGCAACAACATGGATGAATTAAAAAAGTATAATGCTAAGTAAAATAAGTCTGCCAGAAAAAAACAAATACCACATGATTTCACTCGTATCTGGAACTTAAGAAACAAAACAAAAAAGAAACAAACCAAAAAACATACTCTATAGAGAACAAACAGATGGTTACCAGAGGGGGCGTGGGTGAAGGGATGGGTGAAACAGGTGATTGGGATAAAGAGTGCACTTACCATGATGAGCACTGAGTAATGAATAGAACTGTTGAGTCACTAAATTATACACTTGAAACTAACATAACCCTGTATGTTAACTATACTGAAATTAAATTTCTGAAAAAACCATTATTGTATTAGTTTGTTCAAACTAATTTGAGAAGATACTCTAAGAATTATTTATGTGCTGCTTCCTTCTCATCATTTAGCACAGAACTGAAATGCCTTTCCCAACTGTGACAAAAGTCTCGCCATATTCTACTCTAGGACCCTCCTCCATAGCAATTATCAACATCTGAAATTATCTTATCATAATCTGTCTCCAACTCCCAGCACTGTAACTTCTCAGACATAGGTACTCTGTCTTCCACATTCCTCTAGTACCGAGCACGGTGCCTGACACAGAGTAAAATCTAAACCGAAATAGCTACGAAATACATGGTTTATTGGACTGAGCACTGAGAAATATAAGTAAACAAAGATCTACTAATAGACATAACAGATAGAGATTACAAGCGCATTTGCTACATACCACTAGCACCTTTTATGGATCCCCAAGCGTATCTTACTATTTATTTACTATTTTGTTACTAATATCGTGTCCATTATTCAAAATAATGGTAAGTGCCTGCAGAGATATATTGCCCAATTGGCTCTGCTCTTCAACACTAGGAATAATCCATACATTTCAAATTAAATATTTATGATATTTTAATAATGAAGTTATTGAGGATCACCAAGAAAATAAAACATAGCAATTATATTTTCAAAAACATTTCAAATAACTTTTGCTATCAACAAAAAATAGTAAAACCGTTATGCAAAATAACTATTAGGGCATTAGTAATTTAACTATTTCTTTAAAATGGAAATTAAGTTTAACATTGTATTAATAATTAACTGAATAATAGGTATTATAAATCACACATGTCTAGTTCCAAGTAAACACTATTATTATATCTCAACAGTAAAGACATTCACAAACTCTAAGCTAGAATAAGTACTAATGCTCTTAAAAATAATAAAATCAATTAGCACAAATGAAAAATCAAACAGTGACATCATAATCTATTTTTCCTACTTTAAGTTACTGAATAAACACTTCATAAATTAAGGAAACAGTCAGTTCGTTAATGCATTTTACCTTAAAGACATTCATTATTTCAACTAATCTTTACTTTTACCTTATTCATTAAACGAATATTTTTCTTTTCTAAGAGACTATATATGTCATGAGTGAAAGTATCTACCACATAGAATTTGCCACAAAGAATTTGCATTTAAGAGAGTTCTGAGAGTTACTAAAAAAGTAAATATTAAAATATGCTGTTAAAACATTGCTTTCATTTCTATATCAGATATTCCAGAAACGGAAAAAAGGGAAGCTTACATTGTAGATCCAAAATCAAGGTTTTTCATGTACATCTGAAAATTTCTTCCTTGATTTTAAGAAGCAACCTTAGAAGTAAAAAATAAATCCAAAGTGATAGGCAGTTATGCTTATAAAATCTGATGACTTATTGTAAATTATTGCCTTTTTCATATCAACTAATGTTTCCCATAAAATTACATATAAAAATGTAGTAAGAGATTTTTCACCTTGTAAATAACATGTGTGGAGAGAGAGATGACTAAATGCTATTAGTATGCAAAATCAATGAGGAGTACATGTGTCATAAAAAGAATCCTGAGGCAGATAGTCTTTTAAAAATGTTTCAAGGTTTCTTAAAAAAATTAAACGTAGAACTACCATATAATCTAGAATGTCATGTGCAACAGAGTGATTATGGTCAATGCCGCATTGCATATGTGAATGTTATCAAGAGAGTATCTTAAAAGTTTTTATCACAAGAAAAAAAATTTATAATTTCATATGATAACGAATAACTAGGCTTATTGTGATCATTGCATGGTGTACACAAATATCACTGAAATAACTATATGTACACCCAAAACTAATTAATATTATATGTCAATTATATCTCAGTTAAAATAAGCGAATTAAGAAGAATGTTTTAATTTCTTAACATACCTTTATATAAGATTAAATTCTAATTTCTTATTTAAAGGCTATCTACCTCAGTTTTTTAAAAATTTCTACATTTAAAAGTTTCTTTAAAAAATTCCTTTGTTGTTGATTCAAGTGAACAAATATTAAAGACTAATAAATGATTACACGTCTCTCTAGTGTGCTTTTAGTAGAGTCAGGGAGACAAGTCATCAGCACACACTACGTCACAGAGCACTGCCGGATTTTCTGCACACATTTAAATATAAACTGTAACCTGTGAAGGCCACTACAGGACCTTTTAAAGAAAATTACTTATGCAACGATATACAAATAGTTTGTACACATAAAAAATACAGACAGGATAAGGATAGGAGAAAAGGAAGGAGGACCGGGAGAGTGAGGAGAAGCGAGAGGAGGAGTCTGGGAAGAAGAGAAAGGAGGGGAAACATGGCGGCTATAGTTGATAACACTGGACTGTATAACTGAAACCCGCCAGGACAGTAGGACTTAAACGTCATCTCACTCACACACACACACACACACACACACACACTTAAACGTCATCTCACTCACACACACACACACACACACACACACACAGTTTCCAAGGGAGGTGACAGATGTGTTAATTAACTTGATGGAGAGACTCCATCAAGATATCAAGATTCAAAAGGAGAGAATCCTTTTACAATGAATATGTATTATCACTGGATATGTACATTTTAAATACCTCACAATTTTATTTGTCAATGATACCTGAATGAAACTAGGAAAGAAGAAAAAGGAAAGAGAATATGTAAAGCAAATCCGGTAAATAAAAATTTAGATGGAAAATCATTAATTCATTCTATGCTATGGGACACAATTAAATGCAAAGTCTCATTACATCTAAAAAATACTTACAAAGATATCTACTCACACTTATTTTTAAGGAATAAATCTACATATTAAAAGGCTCATTATATAAAACTTTTGAGTTCACCAAGTCAAATCTAGTTTTTTTACTTAGGGGCATCACCCAAATTTACTGCTATACCAATGACAATTGTATCTAAGGGTCAACAATTTACTTTCCTGAAATTCATCAATATTCAATGGAAAGGATTCTTTAATAACACAATCACATTTTTTAAATAGCCAATTTAAGGCAATAAGTGGGAATACATGATGAAGAAACTGAAGAAGTTATGCAGAAGTACTCTTTTATATGATTCACTATGGTGGTAGTGAAGAGCTTGCTCCTTCCAAAATCTTGGGGAAAAGCCCTAATGCTATAATGGTTATGGCTAGAGAAAGTTGGGTTTGAAGTCTTAAAATAGGGGGAACGTAATTTTTCTTAATATAACTCTCATTTTTTCACAGGAGATCTCTTGCAGTCTAACCTAGAGAGATCTGCCAAGCCCTGTGACCTGCTTCATATACCACAGGTCTCCAGCCTTCATACTCAAGTGCGAGAAAATAAAAACAACACAACTCATTAGATGGTGATTTTCAACCCAACACACTGTGTTGCATAATCACCTTGTGTATAAAGAAATACTATCTTCTAAATTACAGGATTCAAATAACAATTCACAAAACAATTAGCCAACATCAATGTGTTGGTCGAGTATGTATGTAAAGGCTACTGTCATCTGTAAGTCCATTAAAAAATGGAACCAGTCCAGGCAAATCAAGTAAATAAAAGGCATGTGAACTTAAAAGCCAACTAACACAATAAAAAGTAACAACTTTTATTTATTGTTTTAAATGTTTATTAATTTTGATAGCAAATAAGCACAAGCTAAGGGACAGGCAGAGAGAGAGGAAGAGAGAGAATCCAAAGAGGGGTCTGCACTGCAGCTGAGAGCCCTGTGTGGGACTCCGTCTCATCAAACGTGAGATCATGACCTGAGCTGAAATCAGGAGTCCAGACTCAACGGCCTGAGCCACCCAGGCGCCCCCCCAAAAGTAATAACTTCTAAAAGCCAGGCCAAATTTTCAGTTAAAATTTTCACATAATGCTACACATTATAAGAAGTTTTAATAACTAAACCTATTAATGATGGGTTTTTTAATGTTTTATTTATTTTTGAGAGAGAGAGAGAGTGCAAGCTGACAGCAACGAGCCTGATATGGGGCTCGAACTCACCAACTACTAGATCGTGACCTGAGCCGAAGTTGGACACTCAATCGATTGAACCACCAAGGCACCCAATAGTTTTAAAATTTATTTAAAACTGCCTGATGAGAACAAGTGACTAACGAAGCACTGAATACCAGAGAATAGTCAATGAAATAATCGTGTCAGGAGATCAATAAGAAATTAAAAAAAAAAGTTAAGAGGTCAGTAAAGTAACTTGAAAACTACATAAACTTTCTTTAAAAATGTTTATACATTTCCAAAAGTACTAAATTCTAAGCTTTTGTAAGTGTTCAAAAATTACCTTAAGTGCTGTAGCTAAAAGATATGGTAGTGATTAGTCTTAAAAAATCAATATAAATTAAAATACAATTTAAAGACTTAAATGCATCATATATAGGAATATCTTTTTTAATAAGGCAATAGTGGATAAAAGAAATTTACAAAATTTAATTTAAATCTGAAAAAAATTACTGTAAGATTATTTTAACCCATTTGTTAGGAAACCATTATACATTATCATTACTATTTCTTTTCTATTATACCTAGATAGTATTTGATAGTAGTGGGTAGCTCAGTTGGTTAAGTGACCAACCCTTGATTTTGGCTCAGGTCATGATCTCAGTCATGAGATCAAGTTCCATGTCAAGCTCCATGTGAATGGAGCCTGCTTCGGATTCTCTCTCTCTACCTCTCTCTGCTCCTCCCCCACTCTATCAAAATAAATAAACTTTTTTTAAATGAGCCAACTTGTATTTTAATAAAGAGTCAATAATACAGGATAGAAGTCTAACTTTTGTTTAGTATTTTAAAATATTTTCTGCATAGTTTCCCCAAACATTTACTAGCATTCTAATTATGACTAGAATTAAAGCTTTTACAAAGGGCTTAATCTAGGTAAACAATAAAAAAAAAAAGGATGAAAATGGTCAGAAATAACGACTCATGTATCACACATGCACATGTATTTATAACAAGCTTACTTTTAGGTCACACGTTTAGTTGTTCCTTACAATTTAATACTGGATGCAAAAAAGTCTAAAAGTCATAAATAAAGAACAAAACAACGTCCTCTCTTCTTGCCAATATGGGTATACAACTTCAGTAGATTTAAGTGAAATACAAATATATATTACATACACGTCTCTAATAGTATATAAAATGTCAGTAATGTTTTCCCAAAAGGGTGGGGTAAATTTGTTCTCTGAAATTGAAAGATTTTGCCCACCAAAAAAATATTTAAATAGCCCAAGTTAGAAAAATATGTTCCTGAAATTATAGTTACATTATATTCTATTTCAGTTGTTTCCATATGATGAGTTTATCACAGTCAATAAGCCTATTTGAGGCATAAAATAAAAATGCATGCAATGTCAAAATGACATGCACCTTTTTCAAAATTAGGGCTACTACTCAAAGCAATCTATAGGTTCACTGCAATCCATACCAAACTTCCAATGGCATTTTTCATAGTTATAGAACAAACAATCCTGAATTCGTAATGAGCCACAAAAGACCCCAAAAGCCAAAGCAATCCCGAAAAAGAAAAACAAAAGGGGAACCATCATGCTCCCTGACTTCACACTGTGCTACAAAGCTATTGTTATCAAAACAGTATGGTATTGGCATAAAAACAGACATATAGATCCATGGAACAGAACAGAGTCCAGAATTAAACCCACACACGTATGGTCAATTAATCTATAACAAAGGAGGCAAGAATATTTAATGGGGAAAGTACAGTCTCTTCAATAAATGATATTGGGAAAACTGAAGAGCCACAGGCAAAAGAATGAAACTGGATTGCTATCTTATGCCACACACAAAATTAATCCAAAACGGATTAAAGACAAATGTAAGATGTGAAATCCATAAAAAAACTAGAAAGAAAACAAAGACAGTAAGCTCCCTGACATCAGCCTTGGCAATGATTCTTTAAATCGGGCACCAAAAGCAAAAACAACAAAAGCAAAACTAAACAGGTGGGGCTATATCAAAGTAAAAAGTTTCTGCACAACAAAGGAAAGCATCAATAAGATGAAAAGACGACCCCCGGGATGGGGGAAAATATCTGCATATCAGGTATTAATAAGGGGTAAATAACAAAAATATATAAAGAACTTCTACAACTCAACCAGAAACACACACACACATACACACACACACACACACACACACAATTTGAATAAAAAGGGGGCAAAAAAAATGGGCAGACAAACCGAATGCACACTTGTAAAGAAGACACACAGATGGGCTAACAGGCATACGAGAAGAGACTCAGTATCACTCATCATGAGGGGAAGGCAAATCAAACCCCCAACGAACAGGCTCTTCACACCTGTCTGAATGGCTGTAGTGAAAAAATCAAGAAGTAACAAGGGCTGACACAGACATGGAGAAAAGGGAGCCCTCACGCACTGCTGGTGGGAATGTAAACTGGTGCAGCCACTATGAAAGACAGTATGGAGGTTCCTCAAAAAGTAAAAAATAGAATACCATAGAACCCAGTAATTCCATTTCTGAATATTTATCCAAAGAAAACAAAACGCCTGACTTGAAAAGGTGCACCTCTATGTTCACTGCAGCATTATTTACAATAGCCAAGATACGGAAATAACCTATACAGACACCACCGGATGAATAAAGAAAACATGGTGTGTATATATACAGCGGAGTATTATTCAGCCGTAAAAATGAAATACTGCCACTTGCAACAACATGGATGGACCCGGAGGCATAATGGTAAGTCAAATAAGTCACACAGAGGAAGATAATTACTATTTGATATCACTTATGCGGAATCTTAAAAAATAAAAAAAGCAAGCTCACAGATACAGAGAACAGGCTGGGGGCTGCCAGAGGCAGAGGGTGGAGGGGTGAGCAAAATGGGTGAATGGGGTCAAAAGGAACAAACTTGCAATTTTATAACAAACACGTCATGGGGATGTAATATAAAGCATTGTGACTATAATTAATAATCCTGTAAAATTACAAATACCATATATTAGAAAGATGCTAAGAAAGTATATCTTAAAAGTTCTTAACACAAGAAAAAAATGTTGTTGTAAGTATGTAAGAGAGATGTTAACTAGACTTCTGTGGTGATTATTTTTGCAATGTATATAAATATCAAATCAATATGGTGTACACCTGAAACTAATATAATCTTATATTCCAATTATACCTTGATACAAAAAAAATGGGAAATTAACAGTAACCCTGAAGTCATAATAGCTGAGTTCAAGTTTAGTACCTAAGGAATTTATTTAGCTCCCTTATTCTGCTGTATTATTATCTGAAAAAAGTTCCATCTAGACTAGTTGGTAATGATTATTATGTCAAACTGGAAAGTCTATGTACAATATTGCATATTGATGTAAGTATCCTATATTACAGGTCTACACCTAATGATCTATAAACATTCATGAAGAGTGCTGTCCCAACCAGGTACAATCATTTCTTTCCATTTTATTTTTAAAAAAACTTGTAACCTCACTCAACGACTAATTTCAAACACGTTTCAAACTCTGGATCTGGAAAAATGTATTAGAGGCACATTTTTTTAAAACAAATTCAGTATGAAACCTCGCTTTCTACTGGGTCAGGGAAATTTTTTGTTTGTTTGTTTTACGGCTATTTGGTTGACTTCCTTCTGCTGGGCAAGTTTAGCAGGCAACTCTCACTCTAGACCGTCAAAAACCCACAGACGTAAATTTTCTGAAAACGTCACCTGGTTTTATCAGCGGAAGACACTGTAACTAGCACCATGGAACAAGAGAACTAAATTTTAACACTGTTCATTAAAAGTTCCATTTTCCTGAGCTTGCGTTTGCTCTTTGGCATTGGCTTCGGATATAATCCGTTCTTCAGAAGGTGTTCCTTGCTGAGGCGGATTTGAGCACCGTGCTGCAGCTGGAAAGAGCACAGAGCTTGAAGAGGGCGAAGCAAAGTCTGTGAAGACAGAAAAAAGATACTAACATAGCATCTGTAACAAATCATCATATTCTATCTAGCTTTTTCTTCAGAAACAGAATTACGGTTCTTTTTATTATTATTGGCTTTTAACCATGAAAAGTAAAAGGCACTCTACTAAATATATGATGATATCTCAATATATAATTTCTTTTAACTCGTACCTACCTTACATGCTGCTAAGGAGTTCCAGTAAAAAAACACAAATAGTTACTTTTCCACCTAGATACTAAAGTCTGAATTTAAATTTATACATTAATATATTCAAACACCTCATAAAACTGTTGCCATTATAACAGTTTAATCTGTAACAAATAGAGTAAAAGAGACCTTTAAATACAAATCAGTTCATTCAGTTTCAGTCACAGATGGATGGAAGCTTCCTGTTGCTGATAAGATGACGGCAGCCGTGGGTGAAAGGTTTGGGAACAGGTTTACGAATTCTCTCACCTTGGTCCCAGGACCACACACAAGTTAGATCCCCAGGTTTGGGTGCATGTGAAATAATCCTGGACTTGTCTAAATTCAAATACCTACAGAGCCAGCCATATAACATAAACATGTAACCCGGATGGACCCATTCGATACAATATGGTAGAAGTTAAAAAACAACTAGAGCAAATGTCCTACCTAAAGTTTTTCAAGGTCAAAAATAAAAATAATTTTTAAAAAACACACAAAAAACTCCACTATGTCATGTGTTTAAAAGATTTTGAGTCAGATGCTTTCCTTGGACCCGAGAGCCCTGATCTAAATCTTCCAAATAACAATAACGAACTTGATTAAGGAAACTGGTTTTTGTTTTTGTTTTTAGAAATAAAAGAAACAAAGAAAAAAATCTGATAGATTTCATCTAAAGCCTGTCACAAGGTCTATGTGAAAACATAAGCAGCAACAATGAGGTTCATGGTTTTAACCTGACAAAGAACTCAGACAACGCGGCAGCCGCTGGCAGGTACTTCTCCACACGCATTCTTTTCTTCCTTATTCCAAATGTTATTCAAGGTGCCAATGCAGCCAGCTGGTCATACTAACTGGCTAAGGGCACGGTCCATATAATGAAAGGTAAGTGGAGGTCCAGAAATACTCTTTAAAGCGGGACAGACTCGGCAGGCAGGGGCTTCTGTGTGTTCTTGCCTGGAGCAGTACTGTCCGAGGTGGGATAGCCATCAAGTGACTATCGTGCAATAAACATAGAGACTAAAGTCAAATACATACGATGAGGGACAGAAAGAGAGAAGAGATCCCCAGCCCTGGACTGCTCACCCCACAGTACTTATTTACAGGAGAAAAAGAACCCTGCATGTGCATGGTTCAACCCCCACAATAAAGGCTCCGTTACATGCAACCAAATATAATCCCTGACTGACAGACCCCACCAGGAAAGAGACAAACATTGCGGAAAAGCTCTGCATGGTGGTATCTTGGAGAGCCCCCTATGTATATTATCATAATTTCTTTTAATTTCCTCACTTCTTCATATAAGAGACGGAATGTGGAAATGAGTACATATTTCTTTATCAAGTAAACATAGTGGCCTGACTGGATTCTGAAACATCATCCCTAGAAAACATACCTAGGACTTTCCACAGACTGAGACAATTCAAGGTTCTATTGCTAGTTAGGACATTCATTAGATTCTTAATGGATAGAATGCTAATATTCCTCTTGTTAAGGGCCTCCAACTTTTGCCTCCTGAAAATAAGACTATCAATTCTCTGAGGTAATTAAGACAATCATTTTTGGAGACAGATCTGGATTAGACCTGCACTCCATCTCTGTGGTCGCCAATAGGGCTGCTCACAAATAGAGCGGTCCTCCCTCTTGGTACATGGTCAGACTGCATTTTCCAACCCCCCTTTGAAGTTCGGTACAGCCACATGACTTGCTCTGGTTAAGGAAATGTGAGCACGAAGACATGTGTCACCGCTTGGAAGTAGCTTGAAAAGCATGCACGATTCACCACCTCCCTTTGTGCCTTCCTTGATGAAAGGAAAGGGCGTGCCTACATGGTGCCCCCATCAGCCCAGGCCCCTCAGCGACCGCAGTGAGCACAAGTCCCCCTGCCAATCTCCCACCAACAGTGAGAGAGAGGCACCAACCCCTGTTGTGTTGTGCCGTTCTGATTCTGCAGTTTTAAGTCACTGCAGCCACATGGACCCTGTCTTGACGGATGTAATCACTTGCTAGCTAGGTGTTCCCGGATAAGCCATAGAACCTCTCCTTGCCTCACTTTCTTCCTCTGTGAAATGAGGAAAACAGTGTCAACCTTACAAGATCATTACTAGGTTATGCTAAGAGGATGCACTTAGCGTGTTCAGCAACTGCGTGATAATAAACGACAGCGCTTCTGTGTACACTAACATGTCTGAGGCACTGTGAGGCCATATGAGAAACAGAGTTTCAGAGGAACAAAGAAATAAGTTTGTTTGTAAAGGTTTATTTGGGGAGAAATCAGTGTTTCTTAAACCCTTTTGTCTGCAGATACAAAGTGACAGTTCTCAAGGGCCCATTATTACCAAGTTCAGGCACTTAGTGCACAAAGCTTTACCACATCTAGCTGTACAGGTTCATAAGCAGAAATGGTCCTAGTATTTAAAAAATCCCCCAGCTCAAGTTTTCCAAGCCCTGGTAAACTGTATACTAGCTGAATGAAAATCACCAATCTTTAATTCAAAATATTTGTGAGTTTATGGGGAAGGACAGGGTGTGGAGGGGGGTAGGGCAAGAAAGAACAAGGGGGTTAATTCTTCCGGAGTGTCCGGGGTCAGGTGATTAACGCGCATTATTCCATCCAATTCTCGCACCAGTATTAGGAGGTAGCCCTTTCTGGCGTATTACAGATCAGCAAACAAGCACAGGAGATTATATGAGCCGCCCACCGGCACGAAGTGGTGATGGTAAGTGATGAAGGCTTCATTCAAACCTGCTTCTAAGCTCACACTGCTACTCTGTCCAGAAAACTGCTCACGAAGAAAGGACAGGTTGAACCAGCAGATGAAGAAGGCTGTTCCAAACCAAGTTCTTAATTTTGAGGAGCCTCCCCTACCTCTACAGAATAAAGCCAGCTCAAGAATTACCACTCTCCCCCGCTGTCCTAACATTTCGTTAGGAGTCCCCTAATATAAGGTTACCAAGGGGGAAAGGTGCCATAGCTTTCCTCCCCAGGAGGGAGAGAAAACACCTACGTTCAGAACAGCTGGTAATTGCGTCTCTCAGGGGAATGAACTGGTATTTCTTTTAAGTTGTAGCTGGATGTGAACAGGCTGGACTTGGGATTCCCCCACCGAAAAAGCTATCTTCGGTCAGCTGGAATAATAAGCAACGGGGGGTGTTCCATTATGTGCCTCTTCAGCTCATGCTCAGGCCAATAATCTCATCAGCACCTTGCAAATCCCACGTCTGACTGCCAAACATCCTTTTCCTAGCCCTGGTCACTGAAGTATGACTACTCCTGGTGACCCAAGCGAACAGAATGAGAACGTGAGGACCTCCCCATGACTTGGGATTTCATGTTCAACTTGATCCACAGACAACAATAACAAAAGCTGAAGAGACGATGGACACTGTCGCCCTTCTGTTTCTTGAACCTGGCTGTTAGCAGACATTATACTCACAATCTAAGATAAGCTTTGCGCTGGAACACTGCACGAGGGCCAGAGTCATATAGCTTATAAAACCGGGGAGCGAGGGGCAGCAGCGGGACCAAGCCCTCCCCAAGCCCTAGCCCTGCCGTATTACAATGGTATGAAATCCACCACCACTGAGAACACGAACGCTTCTGTTCAGAACTGAAGTAAAGATCTGATTCCAAGCGCAGAAATAAGACATCTAAGTCCACATCTTTTCAGAACCCAGAGAAGGAGATAAAGTTTCAAATCCAAAGCCAAAGAATATTACATATTTCCCCTCAAGATTTGAGCTTTTAATGGGTCCTGGTCCGATGTTTGCTGATCCTAGAGCCTTACACCAACAAAAAGCAAAATGCAGAGATTGTACAGAGTACAAGTTTAAACAACAGTGCTCAGTGTCACCTTTCTGTTAAGATATCTAAAAACAGTATATTATTTGTGCTCAAGAACATATAAAGAAAAGAGAGAAATTAGTATAGGGTATATTAAGTGCTGTGTCAATGGCTAGGTACATGGGAGCAGACAGTCAACGTTAGAGCAGAGGGAAAAAAAGTCAGGGAACACTCTCTGCTTATTTGGGATAAAGATCTAGGATCCTTCATGATTTTTTTCCCTCAAAGGAAAGAGAACAGTGAGAGAAAAATTGCCTAAACCCAGTACAAAGTCTCCTTAGACAGATATACACAGAAAAAAAACCTACTCATGAAAGCCTACTTCTTTCAAAGGAAGGAAAGCCTCCACCTCGAATTTCTGCATTTTCCGTAGCTTAGGGCAGGGAAGAGGGACAAAGCTATACAAGGCCTGCTCTGGCGTTCTTTCACGCTCCTTGCTCTGGAGGTCTTTTGTTCTTTTTCTTGGTAACCAATTCAGTTACTCTGACCTGAGCTTTTATCCATCAATGAAAACTCCTTCACGACCGAGGCACACTCTTACAATAACAGTAACCAGAGTGTATAATGAGAGAGAGAGAAAGGAGGCAGGAATAAATACCGTGTGTGTGTGTGTGTGTGTGTGTGTGTGTGTGTGTGTGTGCGCGCGCACGCACTTGTCAGAAGGGAGAGTTATAAAACTCCCTTTAGTTATGCTCATTATCCTCTGACTTATCTTGAGTTGTATTTATCAAAAACCTTCCTTCAGTGATTAAAAATCTCTAACCATTTTTTATTTTGCTGTTCCTTTTTCTTTTGCCTTAAGTGCAAAGCTTCCTACACATCCCAAAAGACTGAACATTATTCTTTACTGATGATTAATTATATATGAAATCATCAGGCTTTCATGAAAATTAAATAAAATGATGATTGCAGGTTATACCCTTTTCATATTCTGCAGGTGTTTTTTTCTCAAAAAATTATCCTTTTTATGCTCTAAGAGAGTAGTTAGTAAGATACACAGTAAGTTGGTACATTCTCAAATAAACCACCAATGCAAAAAAAAGCTATAAAATATTCTTTTAATTAAAAAGAATAAAAGTTGTATACAAGGAAACACAAAATCCTAAAAGAGAAATACAAAATAATAAGAGAAAAATCTAACCAAGAAAACTGTAATGTTGTGCTACTTAAAAGCAATTTAGCTTATTATAAATGCTGTTTGCACAGCTTAGAATGAATATTTAAATAATGCAATCTGGATGCTGAACTAACACGGAGAAACACCAGAGGGGGAGAGGAGGTTGCAACAGTATACAAATTTCTATCACAGAGACAGTATTTGACATTGGAGCTGTGAATTTCACAGGCTATGCATTTATAAATTTTCTAGATAAAGTCTAACCAAACTGCTTACTCTCAAAAGCTGTCTAACCTTCCGCAGACATACCTCCTGTATGTAATTATTCTTCTCCAGGATGGAAAGGGCAGCCGCTGCGCATTCCAGCGTAGAAAGGCACCTGTTAGTTGGTTGCGTCCGAATGACATACTGACTAGAAACGCTAGTTTTTAACTGCACCTGAAGCCAAAACACAGAATAACAGAATGTAAGTTTTGTTTTAAATTTAAAATTATAAAGTCTGTGGGGCGCCTGAGTGGCTCAGTCAGTTAAATGTCTGACTTCAGGACAGGTCATGATCTCACAGCTCATGGGTTCGAGCCCTGCATCAGGCTCTGTGCTGACAGCTTAGAGCCTGGAGCCTGCTTCGGATTCTGTGTCTCCCTCTCTCTCTGACCCTCCTCTGCTCATGCTCTCTCTCTCTCATAAATAAATAAACCTAAAAAATTTTTTTAAAATTATTAAGTCTGTTTTAAATACTAATTTACTTCCTTCCAAAATCACCAGTTTAGAAATATTAACTATATCTGTATCTCCTATACATAATACCTTTAGTTATTGTTATTGCTAAATAGTCAGAAGATAGTCACATATGCGTCTCACAATGAAAATACATTCAGAATATATGCAAATACAAAAAATCATAAATGAAAATTTGTTTTTATTTTTTTATGCTTTTTATTTTATTTTTGAGAGACAGAGAGAGACACCGTGAGCAGGGGAGGGTCAGAGAGAGAGACACACAGAATCTGAAGCAGGCTCCAGGCTCTGAGCTAGCTGTCAGCACAGAGCCCGACACAGGGCCCGAACCCACGAACCGGGAGATCATGACTTCAGCCGAAGCCAGACGCTTAACCGACTGAGCCACCCAGGCACCCCTAAGAATCACAAATTAAAAGGATAGTAATAACCCCTTCCTAGGGGGCAGAAGCATGAAAAGACACCGCATAAAAGAAAATATAAGAAAGGGAAATAGGTACATGTAAGAGTACTCAACGTGACTAAATCCAAATCAAAATGAGATGATATTTCACAGTTGCTAGAACAGTTAAAAATCAAAAAGACTGCCACCACCAAATGGGGAGAATACGGAGCAAATGACACCCTCATGCATGGTAGCGAAAGTGAAAATAATTTAATCATTTTGGACACTGACAACTGGGTTTTTTATTTTATGGTTTAGGCTTCCATTGTTTCTTAATATAAACTGGCAGGTGTACGTCTGTGTGAAGGTGGGTGTGTACAAACAGATGTGTGTGCACGCACACGCAGCGAGCTGAGTGACACCTTCTCTGACAGTCAGACATGGGAAGAGCAAGAGAAAATCAAATGTCAACATTCTGGCCTTTGGATTCCTATTTTAATTAAATGAAACTCAAGCAATCTCACACTCATAAAACCATATTCCTAGCCCACATTCTGAAAAGAATCACATTTAAGGATGTGTGGGTAGATGAGGACTTAAGTTTTCACTCATAAAATATGTGGAAAGAGGTAGTGGTGTCTAACTCCAACCAAACAGTAACTTAATAAAATCAGGTGTTGTCTCTCCTTTTCTAGAATCTCTGAAGTTCTAAGAGTCTCTCATTCCTTTACAGCCTTAAAACTCTCCCATCCCTGGTCCCCTGTCTCTCAGTCCTCTTCCTCCTTTGTTTCTCATGCCGTCAGTCACCCCATGATGAGAAATAGGGTTCTTCTAGTCTAATGAGTTTTGTCCAAAGAATTCTCCACAACGTGTATCCTTTCTCTCCTCCGATGGTGGAAGATGGGAGTAGGGGGAAGAGAAGGGGAAGGGGAGAGAGAGGGAGAAAAGCAAAGTGAGGCATCATGAAAGATTCACTACAGGGGCGCCTGGGTGGTTCACGCAGTGAAGTGGCTGAGGGTCCAGCTCAGCCCAGGTCATGATCTCGTGGTTCATGGATTCGAGCCCCGTATCGGGCGCTCTGCTGTCAGTGCAGAGCCCACTGAAGGGCCCCCTGCTCCCCTCTTTTCCCTCCTCTGCTCCTACACGTGCTCTCTTCCTCTCTGAGATAAATTTACACACATACATACAAATAATAAAAGATGCACTACAGAATGTGTTTAATTTTGGAATACACTCTTTAAAATATATTTCATAACATTTTAGATGAAGTCATATTAAATATACTCTGCATTTCTACCAGTGTAAAAAGATGGAAAACATGTTGGGAGGGAAAGAGACGGAGAAAAATGGCTGAGAAACAAGTGCAGTGATCGAAGAAAGCCCGTGATTAAATAACTGTAAGAATAATTCATAATGTTGATTAACTGTAATTACCAACCCTTTGATATGTCATCAGGTCAACTAGAAAACCGAGCATAGTCAACTACCGCTTTCAGTATTTAATTCCATCACTGGAGAAATTGATAATAAACATTTGATTATAACAAAATCTTTGGGAAACATGCAAATTCACAGTGCATTTTGTTTACTGGAATAAATTTGATTTTTAAAAAAGAAGTCTGTAAAACCAAAACTAAAAAATATAAAAATAAATTAAAAAGAAGTTTGTTATTTCAGTGAGTAGCTTTACTTCTTACTGTGGCCCACGTGACTACAGGGAAACTCAGAATTTGAAATTTATCAAATGTTAGAAGACTTCAAAATGTCCTTCACAGATTATCTCTCCAGGAATTATTGAGTAATTGGACATATTAAAAGAGTGAATCACTAACATCTGTAATATGAATAACACACATGTTATTAGAGCACGTTAATGGGATCTTCTCACAGCGTCTATAATGCACATGTGCTATATCACTTTCATCACACTTGGTATAGTAAGAACAAAAATTCTGTCAATCCATCTTCTTGAGAAGTCACAGGCATCATAATAAATAATTCATTAGAAAGTAACTTGTCTTCTTAAGTAAAAGTTCAAGGAAGGGACGCCTGGGTGGCTCAATCAGTTAAGCGTCCAACTTTGGCTCAGGTCATGATCTCGTGGTTCATGGGTTCAAGCCCCATGACAGGCTCTGTGCTTACAGCTTACTCAGAGCCTGGAGTCTGCTTCATATTGTAATTCTCCTTCTTTCTCTGCCCCTCCCTCACTTGCGCTCTCTGTCTCTCAAAAATAAATAAACGTAAAATAATTTTTTTAAGTTCAAGAAAATCCATAGCAAAATTAACTATTCTCAGAAAATAAAATATTAATATTTGATGAAAGTATGAGGCTCTATTGAAAGACCAGGATTAGGGGAGCCTGGGTGGCTCTCTCTCTCAAATAAATTTTAAAATAAAGGGAGAAAAAAAAGGAATACTAGGTAATAGTTTGATGGTTATGATCACTGCTCAGATGCCTTCAGAAAGGGCTTTTTCAAAAGTCTCCTTCCTAAATGCATCCTTAGCTGTTTTTCTCATAAGTGGCTTATATCATTAAAAATCTGGATGACATACCATGTGTGGTGGTTTAGTAATGGCTTTTAGGGCCACAAAATAAGTAAATACGTTATCCAAGGAAACAACATGCCATGGCGTCTCTGAATAACATAGCATAGGCATTTTTAAAATAATTTACTATCATATATATGAGTTAATCCTTTTATCAAACAAACTAAAATAAGACCTCAAAATTAAAATTTTAATTAATATCTCCCATCCCCACAAATGTTACAGTTGTATGATTTGATGGTGATTATTTGTTATCTGCACTCAGACTCTTTTAAGCCAAGTGTCATTACTCCATAAAACTATTGTGCTTCTCAATTATTAAGAGTCACAAAACTGGGGCACCTGGGTGGCTCAGTTGGTTACGCCTCTGACTTCGGCTCAGGTCAGATCTCACGTTCGCGGGTTTGAGCCCCGCGTCAGGCTCTGTGCAGACAGCTAGCTCAGAGCCTGGAGCCTGCTTCCGGTTCTGTGTCTCCTTCTCTCTCTGCCCTTCCCCCCTCATGCTCTGTCTCTCTATATGTCAAAAATAAATTAAAAACATTAAAAAAAAATTTTTTTAAAGAGTCACAAAACTTTCTAATCACTTGATCAGCTGCTTACAGGTTTCTACGAAAAGCAATCTACTCTCCAGGCGTTCTGAAACAACTCCAGTCGGGCAGAGGCCGGAACAAACTCCCTTTTGGTGGCATCCTGAAGTCTTCAGTACGGAAGGCACACATAAAACCCTCTTTTCTTTAGCAGCCTTTCTCCTGCGACTTTCCACAAGCAAGATTCTTCATCTGAGCCTACGAGCAGACCTCTGAGAGAGAGGCACTGCATCTTTCCCCGAGCCTCAATCTTTCCATCCCCTCCATTCCTTTCATTCCCTCAGTGTAATTCAGCAATGCGATCTAATCGTTGGAAGGGCCCAACTTTCACATCAGACAGTTGCCAACTGTGACACAGACTGGGCCACATTAGTTCAAAGTGTTAGGTGCTTACTGGACACTACGTGCCCTTCCTGATCACGTACTCACACTGTCTCTTGTAAGACTCAGAGACCCTGTGAAGTAAGCCCTATTACTATGTCCACTGCACAGAGGAGGAAACTGAGCTGCAGAGGGTGAAGCTAAGGAACTCTAGGTTCTAAAGTCAGTCATGGTGGAGCAGATACGTGAATCTACAAAATCTTATTAAGAGCAAAACTCTATCACCAGGCTCGTAATTAAAGGTTAGCTGAACCTCAACACGTGAAACAAATAAAGATATTCTTCTGTAAAGCAAGACTAAGTCACCCCCTCAGGAATTTCAGAGTTCTTATGAACATAGTTGGAACAACACTGATACAGAAGAAAGCATCTTCTCCTCCAAATGTGAAGGTTACTGGTGAGCATCGGTGCCCACATCATGCTCCAGCCCCACCATACCAGGAAGCCTGCAGAACGTTTTCATAGGGTAGAGGTTCCAGGACAAATGTTGAAACTCAGGAAATTTGATAAAAATAAAATCAAAAGAGGCATTAGTTATAGATAAGATGGTAATGTTAGTGTTACTTCCAAAATACATGATTATTTAAGTGATTTTTTTCCAGGATGGCTTGAGAAACTTCATTTTACAACAGAACTTCGATGGGAAAATCTATTTCCAAAACAACAACAAAAAAAAACTTGTACAATAGATTTGGTTTAAAACTTAGCACCTTCTTATACATCAAAATGAGAAAGTAAAGTTTGTTTGTTAATTCTCCCAACGTACAAAACCCTTCATGTTAACCTGGAAAACTGTCCTCTAGTGGAACTCACTGAAATTTAGACCTAGAGGGTTCTAATAAATACTTGTCTTCGTGTCAAGAGCTGAATAAAATTTCCTATCATTTCCCAGTTTTCTCTAAAGCAGTGATGGAAATGGTAGTTTAAAGTAGAAGGAGCAGGGGTGCCTGGGTGGCTCAGTAGTCTGAGCTTCAGACTTCAGCTCAGGTCACGACCTCGAGCCATGAGTTCAAGACCCACATTAGGCTTGGTGCTGTTGGTGCAGAGACATTTCAGACCTTCTGTCCCTCTCTCTCTGTGCCCTTACCTGGCTCGCTCTCTCTCTCTCTCTCTCTCTCTCCAAAATAGACTTTTTTAAAAAAATAAAAAGAGTAAACGTCAAATATGACCCATAGAATATGCATTTAACATTTAATTATTCTTTGTTTTTGGTTATCAGTTCATATTAGTTAAGACCTGTGTTTTACAAGTGTTACAAATGTATAAAAAAGATGCTATAACTCAAAATACAATTTTAAAAAATAGAAAAAAGACAAAAATATTGAAGTGTACACTTTTAACAGGTGAATTATATGTTATGTGAAGTATATCTTAATAAAGCTGTTTTAAAAATACATTAAAAAAGTTTTATGTTAAAAATGCAAATAGATGATTGATGAGCCTAAAAATTAAGCAATTACAAATTTCAAATTTGAGCAACTCTAAATAATAATACAAAATTAAAATTCTCCGAAGTGACATATTTAGCCAAATTATCTAGATCACTGCTTTTCTTGTTAATAAACATATTTAATTTACCACTGTCTTTCACAAAACTCTCAATTTTGCCAATATCTGAAGTCACTGGGAATGACAGGCATGAAATATATCCAGAAGCAAAGTACAAACACAAAGATTCATTGGATCACAGAACTGGAAGTAATCTTTAGAAGTCAAACTGTCCATCTCCTTGTTTTCAGGCATGATTATTCTTTAAACATTTTTTGAATTCACAGAATTATCCTAAAGTTTAAAATATGGTAAAATTGAGGTGCCTGGGTGGCTCAGTCGGTAAAGCATCCGACTTTGGCTCAGGTCATGATCTCATGGGCCGTAGGTTTGAGCCCCACATTGGGCTCTGTGCTGACAGCTCAGAACCTGGAGCCTGCTTCGGATTCTGTGTCTACCTCTCTCTCTCTGCCCCTCCCACACTCTCTGTCTCTCAAAATAAAATAAAGATTAAAAAAAGAGGTTTATTTAATAAAATAATGCTAAAATACAATAATTTCTCATAGTTAAATAACTATTTTAATTTCTAAGCTCCCTCTTTACGAAAAACAATGAATTAATGGAGGCAGAAAAGCGAAGATTATTGGCTACAATAACTTGAGTGAGTAAACTAACAAAACAGACACTAAACAATCCCCATAATATCACTATAGATAACAAGTCTGTGCATTACTTTCTGCTGTCCCAATTCACAATTTTTCCAATAACAATTAATAAAGACAAGTCTCAGTGGAACATGCTAAAGAAAATAACTTTTATAATATCGACTGAAACTCAAATTATCCAGCCTAGGGGCATTTGGGTGGCTCATATGGTTGAGTGTCTGACTTGGCTCAGGTCATGATCTCACACTTTATAACCTTGAGCCCCGTGTCAGACTCTGGGCTAAGAGCTTGGAGCTGGAGGGGCCCCTGGGTGACTCAGTCAGTTAAGCGTCTCCAGCTTCGGCTCAGATCACGATCTCGCAGTTCATGGGTTCGAGCCCCACGTCAGGCTCTGTGCTGACAGCTAGCTCAGAGCCTGGAGCCTGTCTTCGGATTCTGTGTCTCCCTCTCTCTCTGACCCTCCCCTGCTCGTGCTGTCTCTTTCTCTCTCTCTCTCAAAAATAAATTTTAAAAAACATTTAAAAAATCTTTTTTTAAATTAAAAAAAAATTTTTTTTAATTTAAAAAAAGAGCTTGGAGCTGGAGGCTGATTCAGATTCTGGGTCTCCCTCTCTCTCTGCCCCTCCCTGCTCATGCTCTGTCTGACTCTCTCTGTCTC
This sequence comes from Helogale parvula, assembly GCA_004023845.1. NCBI lineage: Eukaryota > Metazoa > Chordata > Mammalia > Carnivora > Herpestidae > Helogale > Helogale parvula. The sequence goes on along the minus strand of PJEM01005183.1, from coordinate 1,577 downwards.
TCAAAAATAAATAAACATTCAAAAAAAATGATCTAACTTAAATAGGCTTACAGATATACATTCTGTCATGTTAGGTTTATATTCTGTTTGTATCCTTTATCAGGAAACTTAAATTAGAAGTTTATTTAGGATATGAGGAACTGATGAAAGAACTAAATAATAATAGTCAACTTTATAACGCCTTGCTAGTCAGACATTTCTCACAAAAGATAAACTTCCTAAGAACTGGCAGTTTTGGAGCGCCTGGGTGGCTCTGCCAGTTGAGCGTCCAACTTGATTTCAGCTCACGTCATGATCTCAAGGTTTGTGGGTTCGAGCCCCACGTCGGGCTCTGTGCTGGAAGTGTGGAGCCTCCTTGGGATTCTCTCTCTCTGTCTCTCTCTGTCTCTCTCTCTCTCTGCCTCTCCACTGCTTGCTCTCTCTCTTTTGCATAAATAAATAAACATTAAAAGAAACCAATTAGCAGTTCTACCCATTTCAAAAGCTGTCATGGCTTTTTAAATGGCTCTAGAAAAATGAATCAACAATTAGCCCAGGTATGAAATAAAGCACACATTATACTGTAACTTCATAAGTTCATTTGCCACCTAAGATTTTTATTTTAAAATTTACTGTGTTAAATTATATAATACTTTATTGGTTAAAAACATTTGTCTCTCAAATACCATATGACTTCACTCACATGAGGACTTTAAGATACAAAACAGATGAACATAAGGGAAAGAAAGCAAAATTAATATAAAAACAGGGAGGGTTATAAAACATAAGGACTCTGAAATCCGGAGAACAAGCAGAGGGTTGCTGGAGGGGCTGTGGGAGGGGGATGGGCTATGGGGAAGGGGCATTAAGGAATCTGCTCCTGAGATCACTGTTCCACTATACGCTAACTAAACTGGACGCACAGTTTAGTGCGTAAATTTAAAAAGAAAGTCTCTCCACAGGTCCTGTTGGTAGAATTCGTACCACTTCTGGCTCAGTGCTCCCTGAGTCTCACAGATTTTTACTTAAATGAACTCAAATTTTTAATATGTCTCAGCTTATTTTTGAACAGATGCTAACAACAGAGGAAACTGAATGCAGGGTACTTGGGACCTTTCTGGAGTATCTTCCCAGTTTTCTGTAAATCTAAACCTCTTTCAAATAAGCTTGCTTTTTTAAAAAAAATGAGTTTCTTAAGACTCTATTAATTTACACACATTACATTTTAAGAGGTAGATTCAAATTTGACCCAAGATCTTCTCTATTCCAAATTTATACTGTATTAAACCTGTTATTAATAAAAAATTTTGAATAATTTATTTTAAAAAATAATGGGTATGAGCTGGGGGGCACGGAAGCACAACCAAAAGCATGAGATGGGAAGTCAGACACACCTACATTTTTTTTTAATAGTTTATTGTCAAATTAGTTTCCATATAACACCCAGTGCTTCTCCCCTCAAGTGCCCCCCACCATGACCATCACCCCCTTCCCCCCCTCCCCCTTCAGTCCATGGTTCGTCTCCAGTATTCAGTAGTCTCCCTTGATCTGTGTCCCTCACTCATCCCCACTCTCTTTCCCCCTTCCTCTCTCCGTGG
>PJEM01005182.1:110883-136062 GCA_004023845.1 Helogale parvula | reverse complement strand
TTCAATTTCTTTCATAAATGTGCTATACAGTGTACAGAGTACAGATCTTTTACCTTCTTGGTTTGTTTTATTCCTACTTATCTTATGGTTTTTGATGCAATTATAAATGGGATCAATTCATTGATTTCTCTTTCTGCTGCTTCATAATTGGTGTATAGAAATGTAACAGATTTCTGTATATTGATTTCATATCCTGCAACTTTGTTTAATTCATGTATTAGTTTTAGCAATATTTTGGTGGAGTCTTTTGGGTTTTGTACATAGAGTATTATGTCATCTGCAAATAGTAAAGTTTAACTACTTCCTTGCCATTTTGGATGCCTTTTATTTCTTTTGGTTGTCTGATTGCTGAGGCCAGGACTTCCAGTACTATGTTGAATAACAGTGGTGAGGGTGGACGTCCCTGTCTTGTTCCTGACCATGCAGGAAAAGCTCTCAGTTTTTCCCCATCGTGGTTGATATTAGCTGTGGGTCTTCCATATATATTCTATTTTAATTATGTAATGATTTTGTATTTGGTGATGCCCACTTCTTTTCCCTGGCATTTACTTCTCTGAAGTATTCTTTCAGAATGTTAGGGGCTACTCTTACTAGTTTTGCCAAAAAAGGATTTAAATAATTTTATTGTTTCCCTCGTTCTACACACACACAAACTGCATCTATATTGCATATTATAGGAGGGCCTTGACATTCTTTTATTTTTTTTTATTTTTAGAGAAACAGAGTGAGCATGAGCAGGGGAGGGGCAGAGAGAGAGAGAGAGAGAGAGAGTGAGGGAGTCCCAAGAGGCTCTGTGCCACCAGCACAGAGCCTGACATGGATCCCACTCACAAAACTGTGAGATCATAACCTTAGTCAAAGTCAAGAGTCTGACACTTACCTGACTGAGCCATTTAACGGCCCCAAAGCCTTGACATGCTTGAAGTGAAGATTCTAGAGGTTCCTCACATGAAGGAAACTCTATGAAAACATATTAAAAATCTCTATTTGATCCAGAAGAGAGTCAAAAGAAGGAACATCTTCCACCTCCTAGACTGGGAGGGATGATGAGATGGGCTACGTGAATTTTAGGGGCCTAATAAATAGCACTCCTCCTTTACACTTGAATTTGGACCCACTGAGAGAGGAAAAAAATATAGGTGTTTGGGAACATGGTTTTCGATCTCCAGCGCAGTGGCTTGCAATCCTTTACTACTGAATTAGAGACGTCTCATCTGATGCATGACACAGCTGAAGAAGTGTAGGACCTCTCTGCTGCATTTCCTGCAGACACACTGGCAGACAGTCTTTGTCTAGGGAAGGCCCCTCCGTGTTGAAAACGTGAAGAATGGAGGTTAAGAGTCCTCTTCAACAGACTGGAGAGAACAGGCTTTAATTAGTGGGGGACAGGGAAGAGTTCAAGTTCTTGTGCTGAACTAGGTAGGATAGGCAAGGTTTACAATTTTCAAGTAAATCCTGGTAATTCATATTAGTCATTAAAGATGTGTTTTATATAGCCATTCTTGTTATAAGGAAGGAAAGTAAAGAAAGGCAGCGTAATGTTTTGGTGATGAGCATGCACTTTGGTGCCAGACTGTCTGGGTTTGAATCCTTGATTCGCCACTTGCTGTGTGACTGTGAACATCTTACTTACCCATTCTTTGCCTCATTTCCTAATCTATAAAACAGGGATAATGATGATACTTAATTCATAGGGTTGTTATGAGAGTTAATTGAATACTAAATGGAAAGCACTTAAAGCAAGATGTAGCACATAGAAAGCACTGTCTAAAAATAGTTACCACTATTGTTGATATTACCAAATGAGAATGTTATGTGAGTTGTAGATATACAAAAGTAATGCATTCTGCAGAATATCAAAGGCAACCCAAATATGTTATCAGTTTGACAAGACCCCCCCCCAAAGGATAAATGCGAAGTTGGCAAAATCATCATTATTTTTTACATCCTGCCTCTCCTATTTCTTAGGAGCTAAGCATCTCCATTACTTAAAATTCTATAGTCTGTTCAGGTTTGTTGCCTTAGAAGCCCTTTATTCTTATGATGACCAGATTTTCTGTGATAAAAATTGGGACCCATGCTGAAAATCTCTGAAGTGGTTAGGAATTGGTTTGCTAGTACTTAGGGTGCAAAACTAAGTCTTATTTTCCTTATAAATGAAATGGAGTTATTGCCTTGTATAATACAGCCATAATTGCTGGCTCAAATATGGATTAGGACTCCCAAAGGATTTCCTATGAAACTTGGAGTCTATGCTGCCATAAGTCACTTCTTTTTAGTTTCCCCATCCCCCAAATAAAAACTGAAATTCAAAAGTGCAGTGTGCATATAGTAGGTTTTCCACAAATGTTCAATGAATTGAAGCTTGCTAGCCTAGCTTCCTGCTCAGCTGATTAAAACATTTGTTACATGATGTATATGTAGGTTTAAGTAGTTGCAACAAAAGGAACACTCCTGCACACTATTGAGGTTTTTTCAATATGTCTACTGGTTTCCCTTTAGTACCTTTGCAATTATCTCTCTGCCTGCAATGTTTCTTCTCCCAGATCTTTCTATGGCTAACTCCTTGTCGTTTGGGTCTTAGATTAAATGTCATCAGTGTCTTCACTAGTGAGTCCTACCAAATATTTCAGTAAGAAGTAAGACTGATCTAACACAAACTCTTTGAAGGAATAAAGGAAGAGGGAAAACTTCCCACCTGCTTTACAAGGCCAGCGCAGCCTTGATACCAACATTGACAAGGATATTATAAGAAAAGAAATGATAAACCAGTATCCCTAATGAACATAAACATAGAATAAAGCTAAATAAAATACTAGCAAATTGAATCCAGCAACATATAAAAAGGATACGGCATTTAAATTAGATCCTCTTAAATGTTTTTTGAAAGACATAAAGGTTGGAATTCCTTTATTACTACTTTAGGTATTCAGATAATGCTCCTTTGACTAGGATTTCATGTGAAGCCTGGGTCCTAAGGATCCAAGAGTCAAAAATATGACAAATATTCTACATGTTGTTATAATTTGAGTCTATCAAGAATTGAGGTATATTTTAATTATGAAAGTAAAGGTATTTGGTGGCATTGTATAAGGTGTATCTTTTCAATGTTTATTTATTTTGAGAGAGAGAGAGCAAGTGAGCATGGGTGCATGTGTGCGCATGTGAATGAGGGAGGGGTCGAAAGAGAGGAAGAGAGAAATCCCAAGCAGATTCTATGCTGTCAGACGCAGGGCTTGATCTCATGACCTGAATTGAAGTGAAGAGTTGGATGCTTAACCTACCGAGCCATCTGGGTGCCGCTTAAGTGTATTTTGATTCCAAGCTTTTCATTTTCAGTTTTGGTATTTTCAGTAACAAATATTTTCCTTGTCTTGCAGATCAAGATATTTTGGAAACTATATTAATAGACAGCTATATCTTCCCAAGTGCCACAATAGTAAGTAGACAACTTTTATATAATTAGCTGTCTCATGATTGTTATTTAGAAAATACTAAAAAGGCTTTAGATTTAAATACAACTGGTTTGCTTAATGCTGAGATCTATATCCTAAACTCTCTCCTACTTCTAATACTGATTCTAGTCCTTTCATTGTGATGACATACCAAATACTGTCTCTTTAAAATGGTTTATTTTTTCTTATTGGATTTTTTTTTTCTGTTTGGAAATTCTTCTGTATGTCTCACTACAGCCAGGCTATGTAAAAATAGTCATATTTCTGTTCTCTTATGAAAACATAGTGGAATAGAAAATATTACTATTAGATATTGCTTGTATACTTTTCTTTATGTGTGTTTCCCCCTGGTAGCCAGATCATTTGAGCAGTCTTATTATTGTGATGCTGTATGATTTCCAAGATAGAAAATTTCAAGCTCGTTTCCTTTCTGATAATGAAGAGCCCATAGCAGAAGTTCAAGAAGTAGAGAACCTTCTTAACAGGTAATTATAAAAGTGCAAGGGATGTTTCATAAGAAATCATTATTAGTATTTTCATTGGTAAAATAGTATACAGTAGAATGTGTAGATAAGTGTCAAAAATTTATGGAGAAAATATGTAAAAGTTCATGTTTCTGGAGTTCCTATACAAACAACCTTGAGCAGTTTAAATATTCTGTTTAAAATCAAGTTGTTTTGGAAAGTTTGAACTGTAAGATCCCACTTGTAAGTGTTTGGAAAATCATGAAAAATTCCTAGTAATGTTTAAGCACATACATAAATTAAACTTCATTTGAAACACCTATTATTTATTTACTTAGTTTGGTTTACAGCTCTTTAAAAAATCTAACATGTATCAAATGAGAAAATTCCACTACTTTGGCTAATTAAAAAAGAAAAGCTTCGACATAGTTAAGAACAAACAAACATGTTTTAAATCTGTTTTCTTTTTAGCCTAAATATTGGCAGAAACCTACTATGGGGATAATAATAGTTCCTACCTAAAAAGGTGGTTGGGAAAATTAATTAAACAAATACATGCAAAATACTTAGTTTAGAGCCACACACATAGGAAATGGTCAATAAATGGTAAGTGCCACTGCTGTTAGGCTTTTGTTATCCTGTTGTTGAACCTTAACGGAAAGCAGAGTACCGCTACAACAATGTTGTAGGAAGATTTTTACCTAGTAAATAATCTGAAACAGTTGTCAGTAGGATATCATATTGTGTTGTTATGGGAAATTCAAGTAGTTTCATTTAAATTATTGAAGGCTAAGACCAGAGGACTCAGGTAATGGAGTAATGATAATAGCTTACACTTACTGAGCACTTAATGTATATCAGTCACTGTTGTAAGGGGCTCTCATTAATAACAGGGTATGAGGAGGATACTGTTAGCAACCTGTATTTTGACACATGGGAAAACTGAGGCCTACATAGGTCACAGGAACCTACCTAATGCTATGCATCCGAGAAGGGAGTAGCCAGATTCCAATTCAGGAAGGCTGATTCCAGAGTCCGAACATTGACCATTTATATGCCACTACTCCTTCCACTTAGGATAGTGAGGTTTGGTTGATGTACTCTGGAAGACTAAAGATAAGACACAGTCATACTTCATGTCAGATGTAAGACGGCGAAGAGCAAGCACAGGCAAAGGTACATACCTGTTGTATTAGATAAGTGAGGGCTCACCCCTGTTTACCGTGTGTGGGTTTATGGGTAGACACTTCACTGCCCATCCCATTAATGGGCAGTCTGCCTCCAACCACAGGCATCCAGGATGGGTGCAAATACATCAGAGAAGAATTGGTGGGACAGTGTGCTAAGGGACAAGCTCAGAGCTTCAGCTTTGCTGAGCTTCCCTCAGGTTCTATTTGACTTAGACAGGACTCGGGAGACATTGATGGAAACCCCATCTTAGTTTCGGTGAGCCTAACGAGAGCTGGGGTTAGCCTGAGTCAGCCAGAAAAGCCGCAGGGCTCTAACCAAGTAAGAGAGACCGGACTCTGCTTTCAGCAGCAGTGGATTTTTAGCTGGATGCTAGCAAGGCAGGTATGAATAGAACAGGCAAAGTTCATGGCTCAGGAGGCCAAAGGAACCAGAAGATATTACTGTCTAAGGATTCCTGATTCACCAGACTTTCCTCTTTCCCCATAATACCATGCTGCCTCCTGCCTTGACACACCCCGGTTACATTCTTGTCTGTGTGATAGTTTTCCCCCTTATACAAACCAATAAAGGTTTATATAATGCAAATTGTATTACCAAATTGGTCAGCTTACCAATCAAATTAACAAATTCTTAGTATATTTAATTCAAATTTAATATACTAAGAGAAAGGCATGTATGTAGTGATTGAATTGCAGAGAAGAGTAGAGCAGTATACATTTCTAAAACAACACCAGAGTTTTTCAATTAAGAGTCTCAGCTTTCTTTTTTTTTTTTAAATTTTTGTTAATGTTTTATTTATTTTTGAGACAGAGAGAGACAGAGCATCAGCAGGGAGGGGCAGAGAGAGAGGGAGACACAGAAAAGAAAAGCTAGGCTCTGAGCTGTCTGTCAGCGCAGAGACTGAAGTGGGGCTCGAACCCATGAATGTGAGATCATGACCTGAGCCAAAGTCGGAGGCTTAACCGACTGAGCCACCCAGGCGCCCCAAGTCTCAGCTTTCAAGTAACAGAAACCCTCTTTAGTTAGTTTGAGCAAAAATGAGAAAGACACTGGGATGTATCCTACACTCAAAGACTCAGAAAGAGAATGAAATTAGCAGGAATTGGAAAGGTTAGGACTTTATCTCTGCTTTTTAATCTTTTTATCTCTGCTTCTCTCTTAGTATCTGCTTCATTCTCTTTTTCTCTGCATATCTGCCTTATGCTTCTCTAGTCTACGTGGAAAAAGTCCTACTCCTGTACCCCACTTCCTGAGCTTACGTGTTACAGTTGTGTTGTAGTTTCTTCATGTAGATGAACTTATCATCTCCATTCCCCAATTCTAAATTCTAGCTCCCCCAGGAATTTGATTGGCTCCATGTGGCTCAGGTGCCTTCCCTTGGGCCAGTCCCCCATAGCCAGTAGAGTGTGACTCTGAACTCAGGGCGGTCACCTGTTGTAGAGCAACCTCTGTAGATCTTCTGGGGTTTGGCGCTGGGGGCTGTTTTCCCCAGGGAAGTAGAATCATTGTCAGCTTGAAATGGACCTTAGTATGTTTCTACTGAGGGGATAAAAGCTAATTTTAAGAGGTGATAGAGGAAGTAATTATTTAGCAAGAAACTGAATACGAATGATTTCTTTCTTATGAAAATTCTGCTTGATCTTTGTTGTTGTTATTGTCTCTGCCAGAGATCCTTGTGTTTTATAGTCTGTGTACCAACTTGTATCTTTTCCTTCATTTATTCATGGCTTTGGAGATATAATCCAAAATGATACCTTCTATCATTTTTGACATATGCAAGGTCTTTATGAACTCCTTCCTTGTATCAAGTCAGTTCTGTTCTTTATACTATGTGCATGGGTTAAATAAAAAGATACCACAGCCTCTTCCTTTCTCATTCCCCATGCCCTCACACTAGCCCAAAAATCTGTTCCTGCTGAATAATTTGTCGGACTCTGATGCAGAATTGGAGAATGAGCAGTGAAAGACTAGAGAGGCAGCTGCAGGGGAAAGAGTTAGTAGTCCATCCTCCCAAACTACCCCAAACTATTCATCCTGAAATCTTCCGCGTTACATTAAGGTGCCAACATCGGCCTAGACATCATCCCTGATTCATCTTTCCTCCCCATCCCTGTGCGCCTACCATACCTAATGCTGTAACTCCATTTGGAAAACATGCTTTATGATCTCCTTCTTTCCATGTCCACTACTACATTCCAGATCCAAGCCACCAGCCTGCTACACTGGCTTCATCATTGATTCCCCTGCGTGTAACTCACTTTCCCACAATCTATTCTCCATGGCAGGTAGAGTGATATTTTTAAAACATAAATTATTTGGTCATGAGAGAGTGTCTTGGATGAGACTTACTGTAAACAACTAGGAAACTGGACAAAATATATGAGGCAAAGATTTGGGGCATGAGACAAGAAGCAGCACAGAAACTTGATCCCTGAGAAAATGAGACCCAATGAGGTAAGCATTAGAACAGTCCTGGCTTTGTGCCTCAAGGTTCTTTCCAACCGAAGTACAGGAAGGGGGATCTCAAGAGGAAAACGGGAGTCTCACTAGGAAAACAGAGATCAGAATTTTGGAAGGTTGAATGATCATCTGTCTTTCCTGCTCTATTCTATTTAAGTGGTAAGGTGATTTATATTGACTGATTGATGAATGTTAAAACCAATCAGGCACTTTGGGGATAAATTACATTTGCTCAGATATATCCCTTTTCTTGTCTTCCCCAATTCTCCCGTTTCCTATAATGCTCATTTCTCATTTGCCAAAATGCTCTCTGAATACTTGTTCACGGTTTTGTTTAAAAAAATATTTTTAAGTTTTAAAAAATTTATTTAAGCAATTTCTACACCCCATGAGGGGCTTGATTTCACAACCCTGGGGTCAAGGGGTGGTTGCATGCTCTTCTGACTGAGCCAGCCAGGCGTGCCTGTTCATGGGTTTTATATCTCATATTCTTTCCACCTCTTCTTGGGAAATTCTTATCCTATTTCACTTAATTAATGAATATTCTGAAACAGTTGTCAGTATGATGTCTGATTTTATATTCATATGGGAAATTCAGGTAGTTGAGTGAATTATTTTTGGCATTAAGAAAATATTCAATTAATATTTAAAGGGAACCATATAAACAATACACAAAAATAAATTTGGAATGGATTAAAGACGTGAATATAAGACCAGAAACCATAAAACTCCTAGAACAAAACATCGACTGGGGCGCCTGGGTGGCTCAGTTGATTGAGGCCAGCTTCGGCTCAGGTCACGATCTTGTGGTTCGTGAGCTCGAGCCCCCAACAGGCTCTGTGCTGACAGCTCAGAGCCTGGAGCCTGCTTCAGATTCTGTGTCTCCCTCTCTCTCTGCCCTCCCCTGTTCATGCTCTGTTTCTCTCTGTCTCAATAAACAACAACAACAACAAAAAAAAAAATTAAAAAAAAAAACAAACCATAGGCAGTAAGCTCTTTGGCTTATCAGCAATGTTTGTTTGGACCAGTCTCCTCAGGCAAGGGTAACAAAAACTAAAACAAATAAACAAAGGCTAAAGTAAATAAAAGCTTTTGCACAGAGAAATCATCAGTAAAAAGGTAAGCTACTAACTGGGAGAAGATATTTGCAAATCATATATCCAATAAAGGGTTAATGTCCAAAATATACAAAGAACTTACACAACTTAAGATATGTGTATAAAAATACAACTGATTAAAAAAAAAAAGGGAAAGGGCTTTAAGAGGCATTTTTCCAAAAGAAGGCAAACAGATGGCCAATGGGCACATGAAAAGATGTTCAACATCACTGTTCATCAGAGAAATGTAATTCAAAACCATCGTAGATACCTGACACCTGTCAGACTGGGAATTATGAAAAAGACAAAAAATAAGTTTTGGCAAGGATGCAGAGAAAGGGGAATCTTTGTATGCTCTTGATGGGAATGTAAGTAAGTTAGTGCAGCCACTATGGAAAACATTATGAAAGGTTCTCAAAAAATAAAAATAGAACTATTATATGATCCAGCAATTCCACTGCTCGATATTTATCCAAAGAAAAGGAAAACACCAATTCAAAGAGATATACATACCCTTGTATTCATGGCAGCATTATTTACAGTAGCCAAGATACGGAAACTATAGATGAATGAAGATGTATTGTGTGTGTGTGTGTGTGTGTGTGTGTGTGTGTGTGTGTGTAATTCAGCCATAAAAAACCAATGAAATATTGGGGCACCTGGGTGGCTCAGTCATTTGAGTGTCCAACTTGATTTCAGTTCAGGTCATGATCCCAGGGTCATGGGATCGAGTCCCATGTCGGGTCCCACACTGACCATAGAGCCTGCTTAAGATTCTCTCTTTCCGCCCCTCTCCCCTGCTCACATGCACTCTCTTTCTCAAATAAATTTTAAAAAGAATGAAATATTGCCATTTGCAACTACATGAATGGACCTAGAAGGTATTATGCTAGGTGATATAAGTCAAAGCCAAATACCATATGATTTCACTCGTGTGGAATCTAAAAAATAAATGAACAAACAAAACAAAACAGAAATAGACCCATAGATACAGAAAGCAAACTATTGGTTATCAGAGGAGGGAGGATTAGAGTGAGCAATATGGGTGAAGGGGATTAAGAAATGCAAATTTCCAGTTATAAAATAAAGTCATGGGGATATAATATATAGCATAGGGAATATAGTCAGTAATACTCTAACAACTGGTGACAGATGGTAACTAGACTTAATATGGGGATCATTTCATGATGTTTAATGATACATACCTGAAACTAATCGGATATTATATGTCAATTATACATCAATTTAAAAAATAAGTAAAATAATGGAAGGAAAATGGTGTATTAGGATTCTGTTCTGGCAACTGATAGTACCCCGACTCAAATAAGATTTGGCAAAAGGAAGAATTTATTATAAGGTACTTCGTGGAGACTTGAACATTGAGATGGCCGAAAGGGCAGCGATGTGGCTGTTCTTCTTCTGCGTCCTGTGACTTAAAGATCATCAGGCTCCTCTTTGACTGTGGTCACTGTACTGTATGCTTGGGCTTCATTCTCTTCTCTTTCTTTGTTCCTGGACTGGGAAACCTGGCTGCTTACAACTCCGGAGCTTTACACCTTACAACCAAACACTAGAAAGACTGGCTTGATTCTCTCTTGCTGCATCCAAAAATTGCTTGACCTTGTCTTGAGTCAAGTGTCTACCTTCTACCCATCAGCTGTGGCCAAGGAGACTGAGTCAGTTAGGGACCCCTTACAAGAAAGTTATATGCTTTTTTCAAGCCCAGCGATTAATTTTATGACAATTGTTCTAAATTCTTGCTCAGTTATGTTGCTTATATCTGTTTTGAGCAGTACTGTGGCTGTGACTTCTTCCTGGAATTTCTTTAGAGGAGAGTTCTTCCATTTTGTCATTCTGACTAGCTGTCTCTTGTCAGTTTTAAAAGCTCATTATGCACTCTGTACCTGGGAGTACTGCTGTATTAAAGGAGGATCATTGATTGTCCAGGGCCTGTCCGTTCAGGAAGTGTTCTTTTAATGGTGTCTCTCGGTTTCTCTTGTTGTGCCTTTGGTTTTTATTTCCCTACTCAGTGATATTTGGGACTCTCCACCATATGTATGTTGGCTTGTTTCTTGAGGTAGCCTCACGCACGAGGCTGTCTTCTTTGCAGACTCCATGTCTTTTCCTCCCACTCTTGTAGATCAGAGTATTGTGGCTTCAGTTCTTCTTAGTTTGATAGATGCGGGCGGGTGAAAATTGCAGAGCTCCCTACTTCTCTGCCATCTTGCCCCCCTCCAAGAAAGTTATAAGAATAGAAGGAGGAAGGGAACATTTTCAAGAGAGGGGGCTTTCTAGTCCCAGGAGGAAAGCGGCACTTAGAGTGCAAACCAGTAGATTTCTACCATAAATGGAAACATTGGTATGCTAAACGTGTCTACTAAGAGCAAGAACTTCTGATTAACTAAACATAATCATCGCCCCACCATGATCAGCTGTTAGTCAGAACTAGTCAGAATAACATTCCCTGACTTAGGAAACGCAACACAAAAACGTACAGGCAATAAGCCTTTTCCTCACATGTGCAGTTGTGACAGAGACATATTCCTAAAATACAAGTTTTTTCTTTGTTATTTTATCCCTTGCAAATTGCATTTCTCCACCACATCATGAATCATCACTGATTTGTCCAAAATAACCCACATGGTTTCTTATCAAAATAGGAGAATAAAACCTATTACAAGCAGGTGATTTGGATATTTTCTTTTGGATTAATGTATTATCCAATTATATTGGAACATATTTCTGTTTACCTTCTATCCATTTTTTTCTCTCATTTATGTTTTTCCAGGGCTCTATAGGAATAAATATGAAAATGATACTCCTTTTTTTTCCCTGAAAAATACTGCAACTGCTTTATTATATTTAGAAATCCAATAAACCTCTAATTACATAAAATAATTAAAGGAAACATTGGGAATAATTCTTTTTACCATTATTATTGGGCTTAAAGTTCCTCGGGACATGCTATGTAAGGGATAATTTGATACTGCATAGTAGTTTATTTCATTTGAGGCCTAGGATACCTTCCTTTAGAGGCAGCATTTATACTTTGCTACTGGAAGGCTGCCGCTAGACCTGGGGCGTGAACAAACCAGGTGACTTAGCCTGTTCTGGGATCGAAATGATTGGAAGCTGGGCTTCATTCCTCGTGACGGCAAGTTATTCCTTTTTACTTTATTCCTGAGCTTGTCTTTTGGTGACACAGTTTAAAGCCTGAGGACATCATCAAAGCCCCCCTCCCGTAAAGTTGGCATGCCCCAGATTTCCAGTTTTGTTCCCCGTGACCAGCGAGTTGTCTTCGGCCCTGCCGATCTCTCAACTTCTCAGGCACGTATTGCAGAATTGGCGGAGACTTTTCACAGATGATGATGCTTCTGCTTAGAACACTGGACAGCTGTCTCAAACCCCCTGCCCCCTCCGCCCTTACTCCTGGCTAACTCCTACCTCTACCCTTACGGCTTAGCCTAAATGTAATTCCTGGGAAACTTTCCTTGACTCCCCTTGGCCACCATAGCCTTCCCTTGTCACAAAAACTTACATTATTGAAAATTAATCGCTTTGTCTCCCCTTACCAGACTCAGCACTTTGAGATATCAGCAACAGTGTCTTCCTTGCTTATTACTGTTTCTGGGACATAAAACAGTGCCTGAGATATAGTAAGGACACAAATATTTGTTCATGAATTAATTTGATATTTCTCTATTTTTTAATGGCCTTCCATTTCCTACAGAAAAAATTCCCACTTCCTCTGCATGGTTATGTAAGAGTTTTTGTGATTTGAGGCCTGTATCTCTCACCACTCCACACTTTACAAATATGCTTTGCTGTTCAACATCTCTGTATCTTTATGGTGTTCTGTCCTCTGTGTGTCTTTTCTCCCTCCGTGGTCTGGAAAACTCATCGTGTCTGTGTCTTTTCTTGTGGTCTGGAAAATTCTTGCTCCTCCTTTAAGAGTTCAAGTTTCTCTTCCTCTTAGAAGTCACTTTAGGCTGATTCTTGTTCTTCTTCTGATAAATTTACTTTCTTCTTTATCTGTGTATCTTACAACGTTTATCATGTTGTCCTGTAATTGTTTATATGTCTATTATACCACCAAATTATAAATTACTAAAGGGTGGAAGCCCAGGTTTGATCACACTTCTTCGTTACCAATATTAAAAGAATAGGCTTATTAATAATTATCACTTCTTGAATAACTTGACTTGGAAATACATTTTTAAAAGTATCTTTGCTGTAGTTCTATAAGTTAGATACTAGCTCCTAATTCCTAGGGCTTAGAAAAGCTAAATAACCTGTCTAACATCGTGGCTAGTAATTGGTGAAACCAGAATTTGAACCCAGGTAATCTGATTACAGAGTCCAAATCGTATTGTCTGCAGAAATAGAGTGAGAGAATAGCAGAGGGAAAGGGAGAGGGGATGTGGTGTGTTATCACCCTCAGAGGGGAACTAAACAGTTCCATGTGTGGCCAGAGGCGTGGATGGGACTGGCAGGAAGGTGGGAATTGAGGACTGAAACGTTGGTTCAGGCTAAATTACTGATATCCTAGTGTGTCATGATAAAGAGTTTAGGTTCTGTCCTGTAGCTAATGAGTTCATTTTGGATGTAAGCTTAGAAATTACATAACTACAATTTAACATATACAAAGACAGCCTTGGCTGTGTGGTCAACAGGTTCGTGGCAAACAGAGGTGATTGGGCAACCCTCTGTGATAATGTTCAAATTACAGCAGAAGGTGGACTTCTGGATCATGAATGTTGAGAATGGTTTTTGCTTCCGTTTTCATAATTGCAGTTCACCTTACAGCTATGGGAGAAGATTTTTAGTAACCACAGGATATTTCATTTATAATATAATGTACATCTGGTTATCTTAATAGCATTGGATTTGGTCTTTATCCTCAATCTGATATTGTATATTTACACAAAAATCCTTATAACTGTCTATATACTTTAAATTATTTTTGTGGGAGGTGTGCTGGGTAGCTCAGTCAGTTCAGTGTCTAACTCTTGGTTTTGCTCAGGTCACGATCTCAGGGTTGTAAGATTGGGCCCGGCATCAGCCTCCGCACTGGACATGGAGCCTGCTTAAGATTCTCTCTCTCTCCCTCCCTCAATCCCTTCCCTGCTTATGTGCACACATACTCTCAAAAACAAACAAACAAACAAACAAACACATAAATATAAAAAAAAAATAGGGGGACCTGGGTGGCTCAGCTGGTTAAGCATCCAGCTCTTGATTTTGGCTTGGGTCACAATCTCATGTGTTAGTTCTGCCCCTGTGGTGCGGAGCCTGCTTGGGATTCTTTCTCTCCATCTCTCTCTGCCCCTCCCCTGTGCTCACCTATACATGCCTCCCCTCTCTCTCAAAATAAATAAATAACTATTTTTTAAAAAATAAAAAAGGGTGCCTGGGTGGCTCAGGTAAAGTGACTTTGGTTCAGGTCATGATCTCACAGTTTGTGAGTTTGAACTGATCTTGAGCCCCGCATCAGGCTCTCTGCTGTCAGTGCAGAGCCTGCTTTGGATCCTTTCAGGGCACCTGGGTGACTCACTGGACAGACTCCTGATTTCTGCTCAGATTCATGAGTTCAAGCCCCACATCAGGCTCTGCTCTGACAGAGCAGAGCCTACTTGGGATTCTCTCTCTTTCTCTCTCTGGCCCTGCCCTCACAAAATAAAGTAAAAATAAAAATAAATAAAATTCACAGTCTGAAAGGGTTGTTATCTGAAAATTTAGAAAATTATTTCTCTGTGTACTCCTTCCCATATATACAACACGTATCTTTTTTTAGACTTCATAGCTCTAATTTTTATATTTAATGATTGAATAATTCAGTCAACAGCACTTATCATGGTAAATTTGAACTGTATAGGTATTTAGAAGGACTCTTTATTTTATTTATTTATTTATTTATTTTAATGTTTTTTATTTATTTTTGAGAGACAGAGAGAGACAGTGTGAGCAGGGGAGGGTCAGAGGGAGAAGGAGATACAGAATCTGAAGCAGGCTCCAGGCTCTGAGCTAGCTGTCAGCACAGAGCCCGACGCGGGGCTTGAACCCACGAACTGTGAGATCATGACCTGAGCCAAAGCTGGACGCTTAACCGACTGAGCCACCCAGTCGCCCCTGGAAGGACTCTTTAATCCAAAGCAGTCTGTACTCAGAATATCTCACACGTATGATATAGAACGGTAATTAGGCACTTTATATTATTAATTTATTTTTTGATGTGCATAATGTATTATGTAATTGTTTATGGTGTCCCTTGCTGTAGTTGTGATATTAGAAGATAGTACTACACAAATATAATTTCATTATCATCCTAAAAGGCTTAATGTTTGGTAACCCTTCCCTCTCCTCCCCCAGGTACTCCATCCAGTTCTATCTCTTTCCTTCTCCCTCCCTCTCTCTACCCACTCCCCTTTCATCCCTCCCTCCCTTATGCACGTACACATGTTCACACAGAAACACATAAAAGGTTCTCATTCTACTGAGTAAATAAGAAGTTTGATCTTATGAAGCTTGCTGGAGCCACATGTACCTACCACTTTGGTTGTACTTGACTCTTCCATGGCATCACTTCCCCATTTCTCATTCAAGGTTATCCTTGAGGTTTATTATTCATGTAGATTCCTACTGTGAAAATGATGATTATGGGTCAAGAGTAAGTCTTGTGTTCTCATTTATTAAAAATTTTCTATCAGGTCAAGAAAAATCATTGGATCTTCGTGGTGATGCTAACCAGTTCTTGTTTTTCTTTTCTGTTATGGGATAATCAGAACTGGGAAGGAGTTGATACAGATTTATGACAGTTCCTTAATCTTATCAAGACTACACTGTTGGCAACTATGACAATAACTAGCCTCTAATGAGTGTCTGCCATGTGCCAGGCACTGTGCTAAGTATTTTACACACATGATTGGTAATCACCACATTGATAGCAAGGTAAGTTGACCACATTTTACAGATCGGAAAACAGACTGAGAAAAGAGATTCATTAATAAACCGGATGTCACACAGCTAGTAAGTGACAGAAACTGAATTTAACTTCAAATTTGTCTGACTAAATTCCACACATCTTTCACTACGTAAAATTTCTTTCACTCACTAATTGATATAAATATCTGAGGAGATGCGTATCTATACAGGGGCAGTAAAAACTGAAAAAAGGAAGCAGGATTATCAGATTTCTAATTTTAAATATTTTATACTATGAAAATTTGAAGTAGAATTATAGAAATATTTGTTAGAATTCTAATTCTAATTTGTGAATTTTTCTAGTGGAAAATTGATAGTCTTGTCTTCAATGCAGTAGTCACCAAAAATGGATTTTCTGTCTCTAGTTTTAAGATAAAATTGGCTGCAGCACTGGCCAGATGTCGAATCAAACATGATGCCCTTTCAATTTACCACATTCTTCCGGAAACAGTTAGGAACCAGGAATTAAGGGCCTCCACTTTGCCACTTTATGCTTGGATAAATACTTGTAAAATCAGGTAAGGGTTTTAATCAAATTCTTTATTTATATTTCAAGTTGCTAGCCTTTCCAAATAATGTGATAAGAAATACTACCTTTTTACTGGGTGGGTGGGGCGCATCTAGGGGAGTGATTGGGAAATCCTAGTTTAGGTCAGGATCTTATCAACAAATTACCTGCAAACTGGTGCAGTGTCTCTGGAAAACAGTATGGAGCTTCCTCAAAAAGTTAAAAATAGAACTACCCTACGATCTAGGAATTGCATTACTAGGTATTTACCCAATGGATACAAAAATACTGATTTGAAGGGGTACATGCATCCCGATGTTTATAGCAGCAGTATCAACCATAGCCAAACTATGGAAAGAGTTTAAATGCCCATCCGTTGATGAATGGATAAAGATACAATGGGATATAACTTAGCCATCAAAAAGAATGAAATCTTGCCATTTGCAATGACATGGCTAGAGCTAGAGGGTTTTATGCTAAGTGAAATGTCAGTCAGAGAAAGACAGATACCATACAATTTCACTCATTTGTGGAACTGAACAAAACAGATAAACACATGGGAAGGGGGAAAAAAAGAGGGAGACAAACCTTAAGAGACTCCTAATAAATAGAGAACAAACAGGGTTGATGGGAGGGAGGTGGGGGATGGACTAGATGGGTGATGGGTATTAAGGATGAGACTGGG
The DNA here is from genome assembly GCA_004023845.1 of Helogale parvula. Lineage (NCBI taxonomy): Eukaryota > Metazoa > Chordata > Mammalia > Carnivora > Herpestidae > Helogale > Helogale parvula. The sequence goes on along the minus strand of PJEM01005182.1, from coordinate 119,221 downwards.
TGTTATACGTAAGTGATGAGTCACTGAATTCTATTCCTGAAACCAATATTGCACTGTATTCAAGTATCTAGAACTTAAATAAAAATTTGAAAAAGCCCACCAAATTCCCAAATGGTCATTACATAAATATGTTAACTTTTCTGTCTTTAATTATCTTTTAACTTAATGTTGGCTGAAATTATAAGTTCCATTAGATACAATATATGCAGTGATACTTATTTTAGGAAAAAGATGGTGATGTTAAATGCATTTTTAATATATTTTTAATTACAACCTAATATTGCATATTTACAGCCCTGAAGAAGTTTATTATAGTTTGAAGAAAAGAGGCTATCATAAAGTCAAATCTGTATTGCATATTGATGATAAAGTCTTTGCTGTGGACCAACATTGCTATGATGTCTTAATTTTTCCATCTCATCTTAAAAATAATCTTCTAAATACAGATCTTTTCAGAGATTATAAACTTATTTTTCAGGTAAACATTTACTTTCATTGTGATTCTCAATAATCCTACTTAAAGAATCTCTCTAAAAATAAAACCTAACAAGGGGCACCTGGGTGGCTCGTGGGTTAAGTGTCGGACTCTTGATTTCGGCTCAGGTCATGATCTCACGGTTTGTGAGATCAAGCACTATTGGGCTCTGCTGACAGAGCCTGCTTGGAATTCTCCCTCTCCCTCTCTTTTTGGCCCTCCCCCCACTTTGTCTCTTTCTCTCTCCCCTTCTCAAAATAAATAAACCTAAAAAAAACCACTTAAAAAAAAACTCCTAACAAACTGATTATATTTTTATTGATTATCAAAGAGGTTAAAAAAGCCTAATTTTCTTTTTTCTTTTTTTTTCTTTTTTATGTCTTTATTTTATTTTGAGAGAGAGACACAGAGAGTGGGCGGGGGAGGGGCAGAGAGAGGGAGACACAGAATCTGAAGCGGGCTCCAGGCTCTGAGCTGTCAGCACAGAGCCTGACACGGGGCTCAAACCCATGGACTGTGAAATCATGGCCTGAGTCAAAGTTGGATGCTCAACTGACTGAGCCACCAGGCGCCCCAATACAGCCTAATTTTCAACCTTGAATAATAATTAACATCCCTACAATCAGTGTGCATATTGTACGTCAGCATCTTTGTCCCATGTAAAGTTATGAAGAATGTGTTCTCCTTCCTAGACTCTATAGATGGGGAGACTTGTCTTGCTGGCAGCTGAAAGGCTGTATTTTTCTCTTCCAAGGAAGGATTAAAAAAAAATGCAATGAGGGGTGGCCGAGTGGCTGAGTCATTTAAGTGTCCAACTCTTGGTTTTGGCTCAGATCATGATCTCACAGTTCCGTGAGTTCGAGCCTCTCATCAGACTCTGCTGGCAGCTCGGGGCCTGCTTGGGATACTCTCTCCCTCTCTCTGCCCTTCCCCCAATCGCACTGTCTCTTTCTCTCTCAAAATAAATAAATAAACTAAAAAAAAGTGCAGTGATACCTTTTCTACCTTCCATTTCTGGGGAAGATGCTAGTGTACTTTCCTGAACTTGAAAATGCAATATGTAATACCTTCCCATTATTTCTTTAATATGATCTTACAGCCTTGATTTGTAAGAGGTTAGTGATGACTACCAATGCAGGAAGTGAATATGAGGTATAATGTGGTTTCAATAGGATGAAAAAAATTGTATTAATTTTATGTTCCTAGATTCTAATTCTTGCCTAAGATTTACCTTGTTTTTCTAAGTTTTATCCCTTGAGCATCCATATTCTTGGGTAGAATGTCTTGACTTTATCTTGTAGTGATACCTATCCTATTGAGGACCGAGATCAACTATAAAAACGCACCTAAGTAGCCCCCTTTTATAAGCTTGTCAACCATCTTTTAATATTTATTTTAACTAGCAGCAATTTAAATGATAGTGTAATGGGGAAGAAAGAATGGCAGTAGCTGATGAGTGAGTTTTGATGAAGGGGTAAGCATGGGAGCTGCAGTAGGAGATGACTAATTCATTAATTACATTTAAGGGATTTGGGCATTGTCTTAGTACTATATAAAAGTTAAATGATAACATTCTCAATTTAGGCTAAACAAAGTTAAGGTCTTTGTTTTAAATCTGTTTACATCAGTTATTTTTGTTAACTTTGTATTCTAACAAAGTTTTACATTTAAGTTTGAGTTTTAAACTCAGAAGGATTAGGTATCTCAGCACTCCTACCAAGTACTTATTTTACCTCGGCAAAAAGAAAGCAGTTCATGCCTCTTGTCAAACCCTTTGAAATTCTAATCATATCATTGTCTTGTAGGACAAATCTCGAAGTCTTGCTGTCCATTCTGTAAAGGCTTTATTAAATATGGGTGATGATATCTTAATGGTCAGTACAGGTTCATGGTACACGGTTGCCCATATGTCAGTCTTAACAAATAATAATACCTCAAAAATATTTGCGTGTGGAGTGAAACCTCAAGCTAAGGATCCTGACCTGAAGAATCTTTTTACAAAAATGGGATGTAAAAGTATGTATAAATATTTATTTGTTTGCTAATTAATGTTATATGAAATTTAGAAATGTCAAAAATGTTTGAATTTGTTACTTTTTGTGACATAAAAACTCTTTATATACTGTATTCTTAAAATCTTCACTAATTCATTTTACACCAGGCTCTTATCATTGTTTAATATTGGTTAAACAATGATAGTTTAAACAAATCAGTGTATTGGCACCTTGGTATGTTGCTTGGCGTTAGTCACTGTATAATTTGAAGCTCAAACAGTAATTAGTTAAAGTAGATGGTACAAATTATCATCCTTTAATGTATAAGAACACAGTCAAAGAAGTGCTGGACAATGTTAATATCTAGGATTAGAAGCTAAGTCCCTGAGGCTTCTTATTTTTGAAATCATTTTCATTGGATCATGCTGTGACCAAAGATAATATTTTATCATAGGTTCAGTGAGACTGAAAAACTAAGCGAAACTTTTGACAGATTCACATCAGATTAAGGTGATCTAGCATTGTTAGTGCTAGATTTAGCTGCCTACCGGAAGCAAAAGTTAATTTCCTTTGGAAGAAAGTAACATCATCCTAGGTCTCATATTATCCCCTAATTGTTTTCAAATACAATGTCTGGCACTCATTAAAAAACAAACAAAAACCGGGGCGCCTGGCTCAGTCAGTTAAGCATCTGACTTTGGCTCAGGTCATGATCTCATGGTTCATGGGTTCGATCCGCGCTTTGGGCTCTGTGCTGACAACTCAGAGCCTGGAGCCTGTCTTCAGATTCTGTGAGTCCCTGTCTGACCCTCCCCTGCTCACGCTGTCTCTCTGTCTCTCAAAAATAAATAAAAACATTAAAAAAAAAACAAAAAACAAACAAAAACCAAGACAAACAAAAATATATGACTGATATAAAGAAAAAAATACTACAATAAGAGCAAACCCACAAATGGTCCAGATACTAGAGATATCAGATGTGGACTTTAAAATAACTATGATACATATGCTGAAGAAACTAAATGCCAGGTTTTAGAATTTCAGTAGAGAACTGGAAACTGTAATTTTTTTAAGTCAAAAGAAAATTCTAGAGCTAAAGAATACTATATGTGAAATTAAGTAAATAGATTTAACAGTAGATTAGAGCTAAAGAAAGAATAAGTGAACTGACAAGCCACAAGAAAATATCCAGAGTGGAGCAAGGGGAAATAAAAGGATTAATGATACAGAAAAGATCATAAAACACACTTGGGACTCAGTGATCCAGTGATCTTCCATATACTGTGATTGGGAATGCAGAGAGGAGAAAAGGAATTGAGAAAAACAATATTTGAAATTAAAGCTGGGAATTTTTCTTTTTTAATTTTTAAAAAATGTTTATTTTTGAGAGAGAGAGGCAGGGTGGCAGTGGGGGAGAGCAAAAAAGAGAGGGAGACACAGAATCTGAAGCAGGCTCTGGGCTCTGAGCTGTTAGCACAGAGCCTGATGTGGGGCTCGAACTCACGAACTGTGAGATCATGATGTGAACTGAAATTGACACCTAACCAGTGAACCACCCAGGTGGTCTAAGGCTGGGAAGTTTTCAAAATAGATGAAATAAATTAAGCCGTAGACTCAAGAAGCCCTATGAACTCCAGTAAGAATAAATATATAGAAAACATTTCAGGTATATTGCTGCATAACTGCTGAAAACCAAAGACAAAACAGCCCAGGTGATAGTATATATTACCTTTAATGAGATGGCAATAAAACTAAAAACTAACTTTTTAACAGAAATAACTGAAACCAGTAAACTATTAATATATTCACAGTGCAGAAAGAAGATACCAGTTAGATTTCTAAACTCAGCAGAAAGTCAGTGACGTGTGTGTTATCTGGGGAGTCAATACATAAATAATTAAATAATGTTTAACTACTAGATAAGAAGGGGAAGAAAATGGAATATGGCGCTGAAATACCAATTAACATAAAAAAGGTAAGACAAATAGAAAACAAATAGGTAGATTAAGCCTAAAAAATATGTATCTTTATGCATGTATATTTAAAAAAGAATATATATGTATAAATATATTTTTGTTTATAAGAAAACCCTTTAAATAAAAGTATATAAAAACTTAGAAGGACAGGAAAAGATATACATTACATATACTAACAAAAGACCTGTTGACAAAGTGGATTTAAATAAGACACATTACTAGAAATATAATTATAACATGTTCATCAGAGAAATGAAAGGGTATTAAAAGAAGTATGTACTTAATAACAGTCTCAAAATACATAAAGCAAAATTATCCAGAACCAGCAGAAAACATGCTCTGTATATAGAAAGTCCTAAAAAAATGTATGAAAAAGCTGTTAGAACCAATCAATGAGTTGAAAGACATGAAACGAGTATAGAAAATCAATTATTTCTATAAGTAATAGATAATCAAAAAGTGAAAGTAAGAAAACTATCTTATTTATAGAAACATCAAAAGGAATAAAATACTTAGGAATAAATTTAACAAAAGAAGTGTAAGACTCATACTGAAAACTACAAAACATTGTTTAAAGATACTAAGGAAGACATACGGGTCCCTGGGTGGCTCAGTCAGTTAAGCATCCAGCTCTTGATTTCGGCTCAGGTCATGATCTCATGGTTTTGTGGGTTTGAGTCCCTCTGCACTGACCACATAGAGCCTGCTTGAGATTCTCTCTCTCTCTTTCTCTATCTCTGTCTCCCTCTCTCTCTGCTCCTTCCCTGTTCATGTGCATGCACACATACACACATGCTCTCTCTCAAACAATAAACATTTAAAAAATAATAAAAATTAAAAATGAGTAAAGGATCTGAATTTAATTCAACTGATCAAGGAAAAGAGATCATAAAACAATTCAGTTATCAGCAATAGATAAGGAGATCCTACATACATTTAAAATCATAGTAAGGAGATACTATGAGCAGTTTTATGCTAACAAACTTCAACACTTACAAGACATAGGCATATATTCCTGGGACACAACAACTTAAGAAAACTGACACAAGAAGAAATGGAAATCTGAATACTTGTCTATCTATTAAGATCCTAAAATTAGTGTTTATTGAATTCATAATTAAAAACTCCCTCTATTCACAAAACAAAAAATTTAAAAACTTTCAGCCCTTAATGAAGAAATAATATTCTTTCAGAGAATAGAAAAAGAGGGACTACTTCCTAGTTTGTTTTATAACCTTGAAACGAACCCAGAAACGAACATTAAAGGAGGGTAAATTATAGGCCAGTGCTACTCTTGAGCAGGTTTGTAAAAAATAAGTACTAGCAAACTGAATTTAGTGATATATAAGAAGAATACATTATGAATGAGCTGGATTTATTCTAGGAATGCAAAGTTGGTTTAACTTTTAAAAATCAATTTATGCAATCACATTAATAGGAGAAAAATCATATCTTAATAGATGCAGAAAATTAATTTGATGAAATTTAACACTTATTCATGATATATATGCTTCCAAAATCATACTTGATGAAGTATTTAAAACTGCTTTCTGATATCAGGAATTAGATAAGCATGACTACCATCACCGTTTTTAAAAATTAATTAATTTACTTATTTTTAATTTATACCCAAGTTAGCATATAGTGCAACAGTGATTTCAGGATAGATTCCTTAATGCCCCTTACCCATTTAGCCCATTCCCTCTCCCACAATCCCTCCAGCAACCCTCTGTTCTCTATATTTAACAATCTTTTATATTTTGTCCCTCTCCCTGGTTTTATATTATTTTTGCTTTCTTTTTTGCTTTCTTTCCCTTATGTTCATCTGTTTTGTATCTTAAATTTCTCATATAAGTGAAGTCATACGATATTTGTCTTTCTCTGACTAATTTCACTTAGCATAATACCCTCTAGTTCCATCCACATAGTTGCAAGTGGCAAGATTTCATTCTTTTTGCTGAGCTCCATTGTATGTGTGTGTATATGTGTATGTACATCTATCTATCTATCTATCTATCTATCTATCTATCTATCTCACATCTTTATCCATTCATCCATCCATGGACATTTGGGCTTTTTTCGTACTTTGGCTATTATTAATAGTGCTGCTATAAACATTGGGGTTCTTGTGCCCCTTTGAAACAGCACATATGTATCCCTTGGATAATACCTCATAGTGCAATTTCTGGGTCATAGGGTAGTTCTATTTTTAATTTTTTGAGGAACCTCCATACTGTTTTCCAGAGCTGCACCCATTTGCATTCTCAGCAGCAGTGCAACTTTTTTTTTATGTTTATTTATTTTTGAGAGCAAGAGAGACAGAGTGCAAGTGGGGGAGGGGCAGAGAGAGGAGGAGACATAGAATCTGAAGCAGGCTCCAGGCCCGACGTGGGGTTTGAATTCACAAATTGTGCGATTATGACCTGGGCTGAAGTCAATGCTTAATTGACTGAGCCACCCAGGTGCCCCACCATTCCTAATCAACATTATATTGTGAGTCATAGTCAACACAGTAAAAAAAGAAAGGAATAAATAAAAATTAAAAATTGGAAAGGAAGAAATAAAACTTTTTATTAATAGGTTACACAGTTATAGATGTGGAAAATCCAAAATAATCTACAACTAAACTATCGATTTCACAGATGATTTTTGCAAGGTTGATAGATACAAAGTCAGCATACAAATTTAATTTCTACATACCAAAAATGAAAATGTGAAAATTAAACATATCTTTTATAATAGTACTAAGAACCATGACACAATTAGGAGTACACCTAATAAAAGATGTGTATGACCTCCTCATAAAACTATAGACCATTATTTTTTTAACTTTATTTTTTTAACATATGCATTTATTTTCCATCATTTACAATACAGTAGTTACAATGACTCTCCAAACAGAAAAGTAAAGTAAAAAATCAAAACCCCAACTTCTATTTCATGTAATTAGACTTATACAGCAATTAGAAGGTTAAGTAACAACTAGTTAATCACCTAATTTCACAGCTATCTGAAGTAGCAATCGTTATATAGCAGCTTATCTATGATACATTCAATATAAATGATACAATTTATTACTTGCCCATAAGCTAAAACACAGCCTGCTTAATACCTTTCCTTAAATTCCACCTCTATACTACAGTATCCTTGAGGTCCATGCAGAAAAGTAGCTACCTTTTATATAGGAAATGGATGCTAAAGTCTTTGGTGTTGTAAAAGCAACTTCATTTAAACATAACCACCACCACCACCAAAAAAAGAAGAGAGAAAAAAAAAGTAAAGAAAATAATAAGGGAAAAACCCAAGACACACTTCCTAGGGGGAAAAAACAGCATGTAATTTCTGTCCCTGACGGAATGTATTAAATAAGCAAACACACCCAACAAGCAAAACAAGTACTACAATGTAAAAATATTAAAAAAAGAAAACCCTCTCACATGCATAAATGAAAGATTGCACACAAAGAACTCACATCTCTTCAAGCTTCAATAGTAAATATTCTGCTGCTATGTATTAAATACTGCATGGTTTGCCCAAGCTAAGATGAAACCACATCATGAATCAATAAGCATTTTGCATTTTCTTTCATTATCTACTCAGTCATGCCTCCTGCACCTCTAAACATTTCATTAAATCCAATTATACAGCAAACACTCCCAAAATAAACTTAGATTGTATTGCAGTTTCACTTAATAGTATATAAAATGCTGTGTTGTGACAGGTATCAACTATCCATTAGATACTGAATCAATTTTTCTTAAGCACTACTAACTGCTTGCTTTTCTTGAAGCTAGATCATTCTGAAAATTTCCTGTTAGACCTATGAGTGCGAACATATGGTATCTGTCCTTCTCTGCCTGACTTATTTCGCTTAGCATGACACCCTCAAGGTC